>ML663009.1:272547-558668 GCA_007570785.1 Antilocapra americana | reverse complement strand
CCACCTACTTGATACTCACCCCTTGAGCTAAGCAATCCCTGTTCCCATTGCAAGCAAGTCCATGTTGATCCTGATGATTCTGTGAGCAGGGCCCCACACTTTTCCTAGAGTCACCTCTAATTTCTCTCTCTTCTCAAAACACCTCTTATGCTTAAAATCATCCATGTAAAAGCTGGGAAAAACTTTTAATTTTCAGATCTAACCAGTTTTCCTCCTGAAGGCAAGAGGCTGAGCACAAAAAGAGTGAGAACTTTCCCAGGTACCAATGGCGTGGATGCAAGTCATCCCCAGAATTCAGGTCTTTGATTCCTGGGACAGGATTCTCTCTTCTATTCCCCATGTCTCTTGGGGAATCCAGAAGTTCAGCTTTTCAGGGGAGAACATATTAAGACCAAGGTTTTCCACTTTTCATTGATAATATTAGACAAATTCATAATTCAAGTTTTTAATCTTGAGTCACAATAGGATAAGCACTAAGAACTAGTATCTGGCAATGCAAATCTTCCTTTAAAATAATGTTCCAAAAATCAGACCCTAGGACCTAGCAAAAAAAAAGTGAACCTGCTTTGCACTGCCCTGGACATTTTTGCTCTCAGACAGGCAGTCATGGCTGCAGTTCCGAGTGAGGCAAGGGGATCTGAGGGGCAAAAAATCTGAGAGGGGAGGCCAGGACGCCCTAAAAGGCCATCAGCTTTGCTACCCCTCTCATCCCACCTCTGTCGCACTGCTAGATGATGAAGGAGGGATGCTGAGCCCTCAGTGGAGGGGTGGCACATGGCTTTTTATTGCCAAGTGGTATGGACCATCCAATAGGCATATTGGGACACCAGACAAACAGGGACACCAAAAGTACTTTATGAAAGAACTTAGCATTTTATCTTTCAAAGCGCCATTCAACTAGCCCATTGTAGGGAATGTCCAAATTTGGTTGAACTTTCTTACATTTATTTTACAGGTTAGGGCTCTTATTTTGTTTTAGATTACACACTACATCTTAGTGATGCCATCCTGTGCTTTAGGGACTAATGGGTACTCTTTCCTAGGGCACAGAATTTGCCCCAGGAGGTCCTCCCTGGTGGGACTGTCTATGAGAGAGTTACAGTGCAGGTGGGGGACAGGGAAGGACAGAAAGCCCAATCACTGAGTATCCAACCTGACGCTGCACTTGATGGACATCATCTCCTCCTTCATCCAGCTCTTTCGGGGAGTGGTTACGCCCCTCAGCAAATGGGAAACAAAGGGTTGGAGAAGGACAGGCTCTTGTTCAAGGTCGCAACTGGCGAGGGGTGAGAGCAGAGGTGGTTAGGAGGCAGACTGCTGTTAAAGAACTCCACCTTGCGACCAAGAGTCCTGGCTCCTGGATCGGCTCTACTGCTTGCTTGCTGTGACTCTGGGTCCCTGAGACTAGTTTTCTCATCTGTGTAGTGAGAGGTTTAGAGGAGATCTCTGAGGGGTTTCCAATCCAATGAACCCTGTCCTGAGTGTTCACTCTGTGTCTGGCAGAGTTATGTCACATGGTCCACACCCCAAAGCAGGAGGGTGAGGGCTCTTCCACCTCTCCTGAGCACCTGCTACCAGCCAGGGGCTTTGCCTGCATCCTGTCCTGTGGGCCTTAGTGGTCAAGAGTATGCACTTATGAGTCAGAAAAGACTGGTGTCCCATCCCAGCTCGTACCTACAGTTGTGTGACCTTGGGCAAGTCACTTTTCTCTATCTGAACTTGTTTCCCTCATTTGTGACCTTCCAAGACTGTTGTGTCCTTGTGGCAAGAATGCGAAGGGAATGTTGTAGACAACGCTACAAAAGAGCCTGGAACAGGTAAGCGTTCAGAGTGCCCTTGTGTTTCCAATGGTTACTGCTCCATCAGCCTTGATTTCCTGTGGGAGGAAATGATTTGATGAGGATGTAGTTTGAATCCCATATGTAAGAGTCCTCCTTTGCTGGACCTGTCAGAATGTGTGGCCCAAGGTCTCACAACCCACGTGTGCACAGCCAACCCGGATTCTGGGCTCCCGCCTCTTGTTGGCACCCAACCAGTCTCCCTGATCCCTGGTCCAAGTTCATACAGCCTGGCTTCTCTACCCCTGTCTCCTTGCCCCAGTTTTCTCTGCCTGTCTCTGGACACTCCTTCCCTTGTCCTGCTTACCTGTTAAGCTGGTCCTTTCTGGTGTGTCCTGCTGTGTCTCCATGTGAAGACTTGTTAGAGGCTGAGCCATGACCTATTAAACCCTCGGCTCCCTGCTTTCAGGTAGGCCTCCTGGGGCTATTTTCTTCAAGATGGTGCTCCCTTGAGGACCCACCATCCCTCAGGAATAAACTCCCTGGCATCACCTAGAGCATACACGAAGAGTGAGGTAGGATGTGTCCCTAGGCTTTGCTGGTAATGATTAGAACATTATTAACAGCTCTCAGGAGCCTCAGACTTTATGCCAATGGTGTAGCCTTCATTCTCATTGTGAGTCTGACTGATATTCATGAATGGGTCATCTTGTGTATTGATTTTGCCTATTTTTGCTGATTTTAGAGAGTTTTTTCACCATGCGTTCCCTTTGGTAAACTGTCACATGGGACGAAAATATCTTCACAGTTTGAGGCCTTTCTCAGAGGTCTATTGCCTTAAATCTCTCCAGATCTTCTCTTCACCAAACCTGTTGCTTTGCTCTAAGTTACTTCCTAACAGCAAAGATTTAGCCATTGCTCATAAATTTGTATAAATCCAAACCTCTTTCCATTTTACCTCCCAGGCGAGATGAACCTACGAGATGAAAGACAAGAGGCACCGTCAAGGGTTCTGCCCACCGACAGGACCGATCTTCCTGTTGACCCTTCAGGGCCTTCCTGAATGGGCTGTAATGTAGCAGTAGTGCGTGTCTGAGTAGTCTCAGCATATTGTGAACAACTGTTTGTGAATCGAGCCTGATTTCTTTCTTCTTGGTAGAGCTGATTATAGGACATTTCCCATGAGGCCCCATGTCAGAGTTGATGGGAAGGTATCAATATTGCAAGATGGTGCCTCTTGGAAATCTGAGCCACCCACTCATGCGACTGTCTGGCAACTCTGGATCTGCTTGAGCTAATAAAATACTTATTACCTGACTTTCCACTCAACAGTGGGATGTTTTAATATGTAGTCAATTTTATATTTTGTTTGTTCAAATTAATACCCAGTTTGTAAGGGTCAGTTTGGGACCCATAGTCATTTAGTGTTTCTTGTCAGGCTTTCAGCTGCACTAGGGCCAGGAACTGTTTCTCAAAAGGAGAATAGTTATCAGCAGGAAAACCCCCCCACATAGTTCACTCTAAAATCCTAGGGTCCGCACTGTGTTTCTCCTACCAATAGTGCAAAAACTCAAAGAGGACTTTTAAGTATTGCCTATGACAGAATACCTTCTTTGGAACTAAACCTCATGCCAAAAACAACTGTAAAAGCTGGATAAGGTATGTAAAACAAAAAATATGTTTGAAGGCTTCAGAGACCTTGAAGGACTGTGATTCTTGAGAATAGGAAAGCTCATGAAGTAATTTCCGCATGATCCCAGGTTTTTACCTGAGGGCATTTCCCAATTTGCAGGACTGGAGAATAGAGCTCAATTAGAAAAATAAAGTCAAGAGGAGTGGGAAGGAGGCGATATATGCATACTTAGAGCTGATTGACAGGTCTATTTGCAGTTTTTTAAGGAACCTCCACACTGTTTTCCATAGTGGCTGTACTAGCTTGCATTCCCACCAACAGTGTAAGAGAGTTCCCTTTTCTCCACACCCTCTCCAGCATTTATTGCTTGTAGATTTTTGGATTACAGCCATTCTGACTGGTGTAAAGTGATACCTCATTGTGGTTTTGATTTGCATTTCTCTGATAATGAGTGATGTTGAGCATCTTTTCATGTGTTTGTTAGCCATTTTTATGTCTTCTTTGGAGAAATGTCTGTTGAGTTCTTTGGCCCACTTTTTGATTGGGTCGTTTATTTTTCTAGAATGGAGCTGCAGGAGTTGCTTGTATATTTTTGAGATTAATTGTTTGTCCGTTGCTTCATTAGCTATTATTTTCTCCCATTCTGAAGGCTGTCTTTTCACCTTGCTTATAGTTTCCTTTGTTGTGCAGAAGCTTTTAATTTTAATTAGGTCCCATTTGTTTATTCATGCTTTTATTCCCAATATTCTGGGAGGTGGGTCATGGAGGATCCCGCTTTGGTTTATGTCAAGAGAGTGTTTTGCCTATGTTATCCTCTAGGAGTTTTATAGTTTCTGGTCTTATGCTTAGATCTTTGATCCATTTTGAGTTTATCTTTGTGTATGGTGTTAGAAAGTGTTCTAGTTTCATTCTTTTACAAGTGGCTGTCCAGTTTTCCCAGCACCACTTATTAAAGAGGTTGTCTTTTCTCCATTGTATATTCTTGCCTCCTTTGTCAAAGATAAGGTGTCCATAGATGCATGGATTTATCTCTGGGCTTTCTATTCTATTCCATTGATCTATATTTCTGTCTTTGTGCCAGTACCATACTGTCTTAATGACTGTGGATTTGTAGTATAGCCTAAAATCCGACTGCTGGGCATATACACCGAGGAAACCAGAATTGAAAGAGCCACGTGTACCCCAATGTTCATCACTGCATTGTTTACAATAGCCAGGACATGGAAGCAACCTAGATGCCCATCAACTGATGAATGGATAAGAAAGCTGTGGTACATATACACAATGGAATATTACTCAGCATTAAAAAAAAATTCATTTGAATCAGTTCTACTCAGATGGACGAAACTGGAGCCCATTATCCAGAGTGAAGTAAGCCAGAAGCAAAAACAACAATACAGTATATTAATGCATATATATGGAATTTAGAAAGACGGTAACAAGAACCCAACATGCGAGACAGCAAAAGGAACGCAGATGTATAGAATAGACTCATGGACTCTGTGGATGAGGGAAAGGGTGGGATGATATGGGAGAATGGCATTGAAACATGTTAATTATCATATGTCTAATCAATCGCCAGCCCAGGATTGATGCTCAGGGCAGGTGCATTGAGATTTCCCGGGGGGAGGGGGGAGGGAGGGGGGTTCTGGAGGGGGAGCATATGTAAACCCATGGTGATATCATGGCATTGTATGGCAAAACTAATAAAAAAAATAAAATAAAATAAAATAGAGCTGATTGGGAGCTACAGCTCATGGGGTCACAAAGAGTCAGACACGGCAGAGCACGCACACACTCCCAGACTCCACTCCCAGATAGCTGATTCACATTACTGTACAGCAGAAACGAAAACAACATTGTAAACAATTATGCTCCAATAAATAAATGATTTATTTTAAAGACCAAAAGAAAAAGAAAAAGAAAGTCCTAATAAACTGAGGAGATACAAGTTGGAATTTGGATTACCAAAAGGGCTGGAAATTAAAAGGCAAAATACTGGGGAGGATAGTACTGCAGGGAAGGAACTTCAGAATCTGTACAAATTCCCTTCAAGTCAGGGACCAACTCCTCAGGTATGCACGTATGGGAAACACTTCGAGAAACCAGAAGAAGACAGCAGCTGGGAGGTTACAGAGCTGCAGAAAGATTTTAGCAGCCACATGACGCTAGTGAGAAAGAGGTTGGAATCAAGCCCTATTCAAGTGGCTGGGCCTGAGTAAATGCTCTAGAATTTAAGAAGTCTCAAGGGAAATTAAAAACACATTCTGAGTTGAAAAAAAAGAGAGAGAAGTACAGTATTTCAAAATTGGTAGGGAATTATGAAAGCAGTAGCTAGAGGGAAAATTATAGAGTTTAATACTTATATTGGAAAAGAATAAAAGGCTCATATCAACAATCTAATCTTTCATCTTAAGAAATTAGAAAAAGAATATAAAATTAAACCCAAAGTACTTAAAAGAAAGAAAATTATAAATATTATAGCAAGAATCAATACAACTGAAAACAGAAAAACAGCTGAGCAGAATCAATAAAACTTAAGGCTGATTCTTTTTTTTTTTTAATTTGAGTATAATTGCCTTACAATGTTGTGTTAGTTTCTGCTCTACCACAAAGTGAATCAGCTGTATTTCTACATATATCACCTCCCTCTTGAGCCTCCCTCCCATACCGCCATCTCACCCTTCTAGGTCGTCATAGAGCACTGAGTTCCCTGAGCTTCTCTCTAGCTATGATGGACATCTAGGTTTCAAATCTGATTCTTTGAAAAATCAATAAAATTGATATATTTATAGCTAGATTGACCAAGAAGAAAAATTGAAAACACAAATTAGCAACATTCAGAATGAAAGAAGAGACATCATAGACTTTAAAAGGATAATGAAAGACTACTACAAACAACTCTATGCCTATAAATTCTATAATGTGGATGACATGGACAAATTGTTCAAGAGGTACAAACTGCCAAAACCCATCCAAGAATAAATAGATAATTTTAAAACTTCCATATCTAGGACTTCCCTGGTGGTGCAGTGGGTAAGAATCCACCTGCCAAGGCGGGGAACATGATTCTATGCCTGGTCCGGGAAGATTCCGCGTGCCTTGATCAGCTAAGCCTGAGTACCTAGAGCCTGTGCTCTGCAGCAAGAGAAGCCACCACAATGAGAAACCCATGCTCCACATCTAGAGAAAGCCCACGTAAAGCAACAAAGATTCAGCCAAAAATAAATAAATGCCAGAAAAAACATACTTCCATATCTAGGAAAGAAATTGATTTTGTAGAAAAAAAAATTTCCTAAAAGGATATTCAAGACACAGGTCATTTCATAGGAAAACTACTAAATATTTAAGGAAAAAAAATAATACCAATTCTACATAATGTTTTCCAGATATTAGAAGAGGAGGGAAAACTTTCCAACTCATTTTATAAGGCCAGCCAATATTAACCTACTATCAAACTAAGCAAAGGAATTAGTAGAAAACTGCAGATCAGTATCCTTCATGCAGAAATCCTAAACAAAATATTTAAAAAAAATCAAACCTAGCAATATTTATAGAGGACAATATATCATAGCTAAGTGGAGTTCATTCCAGGAATAAAGAATCTGTTCAACATTCAAAACCTATCAATGAAAAGCCCACCATATTAACAGACTAACCAAAAAGTGCACTTTAATATAAACCTGACAAGATATGTGGGGCTTCCCCCATAGCTCAGCTGGTAAAGAATCCGCCTGCAATGCAGGAGATCCCGGTTTGATTCCTGGGTCGGGAAGATCCCCTGGAGAAGGGAAAGGCTACCCCTGCAGTATTCTGGCCTAGAGAATTCCACTAACTGTATAGTCCATGGGATCTCAAAGAGTTGGACACGACTGAGCAACTTTCACTTTCTTTCTTCCACAAAATATGTGCAAAATCCATAGGCTAAAAACTACAAAACACTGATGAATAAAATCAAAGAAAATCTGGATAAATGAAGAGATATCCATGTTGTTAAATTGAAAAACTCAATATTGTTAAAATGTCAAATATCCCAAATTTAATACATAGATTCAGCACAATCCCAATCAAAAACCAGCTAGTTAGTTCCAAAATTTATATCAAAAAGCAAAAGAACTAAAGTAGTCAAAACAATTCTAAAAGAGAAAAACAAATTTGGGGGATTCACACTACCCAATTTCAACACTAAGTATAAAGTTATAGTAATCAAGATGACATGATATTGGTAAAAGGACAGATAAATGTACCAATGGAACAGAAGAGAGAGCCCAGAAATAGACACAACTATAGTTTGATATTTGACAAAAGTTCAAAGACAGTTTAATGATAAAGAATAGGCTTTAAAAAATGGTTCTGGAACAACTGAATGTCTATACAAAAAATAAAATAATATACAATACTAAGAGTGGGCCCTAATGAAAACTATGGACTTTGAGTGATAATGTGTTATACAGATTCATGTTAGTTTCTTAGTTTTGATGAATGCAGCATGGTTATGTAAGATGTTAAAATTTGAGGAAGCTGGATGAAAGGTAAATAGAAACTCTGTACTATCTTCGTAACTTTTTGTAAGTATAAAATAATTTCAAAATGAAATATTTTAAATGACTATAGAATGATTTAATTTCAATCTAATCTCTTAAGTAAAACTGTAACATTTTTTAAAAGATTTTTCAATGTAATTTAAACTGTTATGATTTTTCTTGTTTTTAAATTATATCCCTCTTAGGATGTACAGTCAAAGCACTGTTTTGATGACTCTTACAGTAATTTTCCTAATGATCATGCTATTAATTTGATAGACATCTAAGATCAAGTGTTTCTGTTTATTTTAAAAAGGAGGGAATCGTGTGTTTTCTTTTTTATTTCTTTTAATCATATAAAAATTATATATACATCTAAAGTCAGATTGTACATTTGTCTTGTTTCTGTTCCTGTCCCCTCCACTGTTCCCTCTCTCTCCTTGTAGGTAACCATCTTTATTAATTCAGAGGTTTCATCCTTCTGTGTGCACGTGTGCAAAGTCACTCCAATCGTGTCCAGCTCGGTGCGACCCTATGGACCACAGCCTGCCAGGCTCCTCTGTCCGTGGGATTCTTCAGGCAAGAATACTGCAGTGGGTTACCATGCCCTTCTCCAGGGGATCTTCCCAACCCAGGGTCTCCTGCATTCCAGGCAGATTCTTTACCATTTGAGCCACCAGGGAAGTCCATTAGCATATCCTAGATCAATATACAGCTTTATCACTTCCTTTTTATAGATGCATTATACTTTTAAAAAGTTTTTTTCAACCTGTTCCCTAGTGATGAATGAGTAGCCTAATGAATTATTGCCAATGTATCTTTGAGATTGATTCCTAGAAATGAGATTTCTGGGTCGAAGGGTAAATGCATATATACTTTTGGTGGGTATCACAGTAATGCTCTATCAATTTGCATCCTCACAAGCAATTTACAAGAGTTCTGATTGTCTACATGCATATTCCCAAAATATTGTTTTGCTAATCTGATTATGTGGAAAATGGCATTTCAGTGTAGTTTTAAAATTTTTTTTCATTTACTATTTATATTTATTTTTGGCTGTGCCAGGCTTTCTCTAGTTGTGGTGAGCAGTGAGGAGATACTCTCTAGTTGCAGTGCAGAAACTTCTGATTGCAATGGCTTTCTTGTTGCAAAGTGTGGACTCCAGAACTCGTGGGCTTTAGTCGCTGCAGCACATGGACTCAGTAGTCGTGGCACAGGGGTTTAGTTGCCCTGCAGCATGTGCAGTCTTCCCAGACCAGGGTTCAAACCCGTGTCCCCTGCACTGGCGGGCAGATTCCTAACCACGGGACCACTAGGGAAACTCACACTGTAGTTTTAATTTGTATTCTTTTTATACAATATTTTAATACAGTAGACTAAGCACTTCTTAATTGTTTGAAGAGCACTGCCTTTTTCTGGTAACCTATCTTTTCATATATTTTGCCCATTTTTATATGTGTATGTTAGATTTTTCTTCTAAAAATTCAGGAAGTAGGTAAGTATGTTATTGCTCAGTCATGTCCGACTCTTTGTAACCCCCCCATGGACTGTAGCTCACCAGGCTCCTCGGTCCATGGGATTCTCCAGGCAAGAATGCTGGAGTGGATTGCCAATTCCTTCTCCAGAATTCTTTATCTATTTTGGATATTTGCCCTTTCCCTGTGAGGTAAGTCTTTTGTTTTTTGACTTTTCTTTTAAAAAATTTTTTGCCATACAGACTTTTTTTTAAAAAAAGAAAAAGCTTCTTATGAAGAAGTGAAATCTTATACAGTGCAAGATATCATATAAAGATGAACATTATTCCATTGCATTAGGGGGAAAGCCCTGGACCAAAATATGACAACCACCGTTGAAGCTGACTGCTCAACAGAATTTTCTTTTACCGTTCTATATTTACTGATTTATTTTCCCAAGAATATTTATTGAGTTCCTAATCTGTGCTGGGGTCTTCCTTGGTGGCTCAGAGATAAAGAATTCTCCTGCCAGTTCAGGAGATGCAAATTCGATCCCTGGGTTGGAAAGATCCCTCAGAGAAGGAAGTGGCGACCCACTCCAGTATTCTTGCCTGGGAAATCCCATGGACAGAAGAGCCTGGCAGGCTACAATCCATAGTGTTGCAAAGAGTCGGACACAACTTAGCAATTAAACAACAACAAAACAATCTGGGCTGGGCACTGAGAGCAGAATTAGCTGCATCTAAAGGTCAAGGGCTCCTATTCCAGCCTGGGTCTTAAGATGTGTGATTTTGGTGATGGCTGCCTTGACATCCTTGTTTCTTAGAGTGTAAATGAGGGGATTGAGGATTGGTGTGAGAATAGCATATGCTACATTGCCCATAATGTGGAAGTCGAGCGGCAGGTCAGCCCTGTAGGCCACATAGGCTATGGCAATGGATGAGTAGTAGGTGCCCACCACCAGGAGGTGGGAGCTGCAGGTGGAGAAGGCTTTAGAGCGTCCTTCTCGGGAGCTGATGCGAAGCACTGAGGCCAGGATGTGGGCATAGGAGAGAAGCACCAGGAGAAGGGGCAGGAAGGACACCACCATGGCGATGCAAAAGCCCATGAGGGTCTGGGGTGTGGTGTCAGAGCAGGAGGCTTGAACTAGAGCCAGATGATCACAGAAGCAGTGGTAGATTCTAGTAATGTTGTCATATGCCATCTGGGAGGTCTTCCCTACTGCTGGGATGGGCAGAAGGAGGGCAGTGAGCCAAGCACTGGCTGCCAGGGCAGCATTGGTCTGTGGGGTCATGAGCACAGGGTAGTGCAGTGGGCGGCAGATAGCCACATAGCGGTCATAGGCCATGACCACCAGGAGGAAGGCTTCAGAGCATGTAAAGCTTTGAAAGAGGTACATCTGCAATAAGCAGGAAGTAAAGCTGAGAAAATGGTCCCCAAACAGGAATAGGGACAGCATCTTGGGGACAGTGGTTGTGGTGAAGAGGATGTCCAGGGCTGAGAGGTTGATCAGGAAGAAGTACATGGGGTTGTGAAGACTGGGCTCTGCCACCACAGCCACCAGGATCAGGGCATTACCCGTGAGGATGAGAAGGTAGAAAAAGAGAAAAATTAAAAACACAGTGAGGAAGAGGGACTCTGGCAGAGAGGGGATGCCCACCAGGTAGAAGACTGGTGAGCCACCCACGGATCCATTACAGGTTATGGCTTCCATAGTGAGCCAGAGCTGGATTTCTGGGAGATGGGCAGCTGGAACATCTGGACACTGGAATATCTGGAAACAATAGAATCAAAGAATTCTAGAATGAGAAATCTACAATATTTACACTCTAGTCAAAATATAAAGGTAATATTACAACCAGCTCTTGAGGACTGATTAGTAGGTTGTGGTATTAACTCCTACTGTATGAACCCAAAACTTCTACTTTCTTTCTTTTGTCAGTTCAGTTTAGTTCAGTCACTCAGTCGTGTCCTGCTCTTTGCGACCCCATGAACCGCAGCATGCCAGGCCTCCATCTCCATCACCAACTGCCGGAGTCTACCCAAACTCATGTCCATTGAGTCGGTGATGCCATCCAACCATCTCATCCTCTGTCATCCCCTTCTCCTCCTGCCCTCAATCTTTCCCAGCATCAGGGTCTTTTAAATGAGTCAGCTCTTCACATGAGGTGGCCAAAGTATTGGAGTTTCAGCTTTAACATCAGTCCTTCCAATGAACACCCAGGACTGATTTCCTTTAGGATGGACTGGTTGGATCTCCTTGCAGTCCAAGGGGCTCTCAAGAGTCTTCTCCAACACTAAACTAATTATTAATTAACTATAACCTACCAAATGAAAGACATGCTATGTTCCAAGCTGACACAGTGATGGAAATGGAGAAGGCAAGCCAAGTCTTTATTTTCTTAAACTTTACATTTTACTAGGATAATCAGATGTAAACAGTTGATTGTTGAATTATGATTGTGAAAAACTCTCTGGAAAGATTTCTGCAAGTCTTCATCTTAGATTTTATGTATCTAGTTTGGGATGTCAGGTCCCTTAAATCAAGTCCTTGAACTCATGCCTCTTCTTTTGCACTCAAAGTTCCACCATGTTGCTTTGGAAGGACTGCTTTCTCCAAGGTTCTTTGCAACATGCTATTGATCACATAGTTATCAAGTTTATTCCCCTTTTGTAAGCCTCAAATAGTGGTTCTTCCTGACTCCTTATAAGCTGGGTGTCAGTACTTCCATTTCTGTGTAGAATATAATAGATCATGCTAGCCCAACACTTCCACTGCAGCAATTAGGCAAATCTGGGTGAATTATACAAATCATATTTTTCAGTAATTTGGAGAAACATGGGTGCAAGAAGGATGGAATGAGTTGGATTTCCAGGGAGGAGGGGTCCTCCAAAGTGAACCGACAATCACCAGCTCTTTTCTTCTCTGGGAATATGACTCTGAGATTACTGCATCCCTGATATTGCTTCTAATAAAATATCTTTCAAGCCATTGAATTATAAAAATGCCAAATCTAGACATGTCCAGCCAGGTTTTTTTTTTTCCTTTGTAGACAGAAGGGACAAGAGCTTGCCCAAGATTACACAGCAGAGCTAGGACCAGAACCCAGACTTCTGACTGCCAGACTAAGTCTATTTATTCTATGCTATGTCTTCTGGAGAATCTAGAACTTAAGTTTTCATGTAGAGAGAGATTGGGCAATGATTTTCTCTTGCAGTCTCCTTTTCTAAGATGATACTGTCAACAACCCTGTATTCCAATTGTTCTTAAATTTCTTAAATGTGGAGGGCGGCATGATTCCCTTTAAGTGGGTGAAGGCTGGTAAAATGTCTTTGTAAAAGACACTTGAAATAGGCTGCTCCATTGTGAAGTCTTCCTTGAAAGAAAAAAAAATGTTCTAAAGGTTGGCCCCCATTAGCCAAGCAGAAAAACAAAACTCCTGCACCTTGCCTTAAAAGAGTGATCCCTCAGCTGACCAGATCCAGTCTCCCAAAGCCAATCACCAGGTTTCTCTCACACCCAAATTGATGCAAATCACCTTTATTTTCTTGCATGTTGTAAGAGCTCAGAGAAGTCAATTTTGGATTGAATGTCACTGAGTTAAACTGAGTTGGGGTTTGAGAGGCAAAAATTCAGAGCCATCAAGTCCAACTCCTCCTCCCTCTTCTGACTTATTTCTATTAAGAGGTGGAGACAGATACCGAGTCTGAAGTCCAGAAGCTGTTTTCTTAAGGTCAACTGACAATTCATAGTAGAGGTGGGTCTTAAACCCAGTGTCCAAGCTCCCATCCAGTATTCATTAAGGATTTTTCTGAGAGATGGTCCTTTATCTTCCATTTAAAGCTTATCTTCTCATAGCCTTATTTTTCCTGACTTTATTGTCAAATGGCAACTCCTTGCTCTTGCCTCATTCTTTTTCCAAACTAAGCTCCAGTGTTCCCTCCTCCAAGAGGTCTTTGTTGATCTCAGCTGGCTTGGAGGTCTCTTTCCTGGCTCTCACTGTTCATGTGCTTTTTTTTGGTCATCACTATGATCACGCTGGATTGTCTCTTCTCTGTTTATGTGTCTGTGGCTCCATCAGACTGGGAGCCCAGCATTGTAACTAGGCCTGATTTTCTATTTAATGAAGCACCAGCACCCTTCTCAGGAACTTGGGGTTCCAGAGATAGGCCAGAATGCAGTTTCCCATCTGGCTTTATTTTGCTACTCACTCATAAAATTAGAACAAAAGGATCATCAGCAATAAATAGTTTTAGTCTAACCCTTTTCTTATATAGCAGGGAACACAAAAGGTGAGGGGCTCAGAAGCAGGCTGTGATTTGCCCATGGTCACACAGTAAGTGAATGACAGAACCAGAATTAGACCATCAACAGGGCTGGATTATCATTTTGAGTCCAGGATAACTAAGCAATGAGCCCAGGCTGCCTCATCTACTTGGGGCCACAAGACAGATCAATAAGCTGATGCTTATTTGCTCAGCCTAAAGGCACTGACACACTTTTCTCCCCTAAACTTCTGCTTAGCAGAGTGGGCCTATGCAACAAACCAACAAAACATGTGTTTAGGATGCTAGCTAGATGACAGCTTGAAAAAATGTTTGTGAAATAATTTAGTGTTCGATATTTTAAAAAAGCATCATTTGATGTAACAACACAGCAAAAATCAGAAAGTTTTTTGATTCCTTTACATCTACTTTGTGGTTTAGATTAAATGATTTTATTTTGAATACATAGTTCAGGGGGTGTTTTCAGGACTTAAGGACACTAAACATTATTAGAAGACCATTTCTTTGGTCAAGACTATCTATGAGCCAGTTACAGTGCTGGAGGGGACAGAGATGAACAGAAAAATCAATCACTGTATGTCCAACCTGACACCATGCATTTCTCTTCTCATCATGCAATCTTGCCAGGGAGTGGTTATGCCCCTTCAACCAAGGGGAAACTGGGGGTTGGAGAAGAACAGATATTTGTTCAAGGATGGTGAGGGGTGAGAGCAGGGTTTGTTCTGGAGCCAGCCTGCTGGCAAAAGACTGAGCCCTGCCTGGCAACCCAGAGTCTTGGGCCCTTGCTTGCTGTGACTTTGGGCCTTGAGGCCTCAGTCTTCCCGTCTGCAAAGTGAGCACCTTGGGAGAGATGATCTCCTTCAACTCAATACACACTTTTTAGTGTCCCTTCTGGATTTGACCCCACAAAGGGTCTGAGCTGAATGCCTCCTGGCCTAAGACCCTAGAAGAGAGAGTAAGGTTCTCCCATTTATTAAGCTCCTGGTTGGTGCATGCTTCATTCTTTATAGTCATTGTGTCATTGTACAACTCTACAACTCCCAAATCCATGCCATTCTCTCATATTTCCCCTACCTCATGCTATTCTCACAGAAAAGGAGAATAGGTGTGAATTATAGAGTTTGCGTTTATTGCCTGGAATTAGATAGACCTGGGTTTCCATTTTGCCTCTGCCTCTTTCACTTTCCCTCTCTGAACTGCAGTTCCCTCCTCTGTGACTCACAGTGTTGACAGACACCTTGTTGAATATTCCCATTTCTTTTACCACCTTTAGCCTTTCTTCCTTGTGAGAAACTCTTACAAGATCATTGGCCTCTTGCTTGTGACTGCTCATCCCTGTCCTGCCAAGGTGGCTGATCCAGGGTCACATAGTCAGACCATGTGTGCACACAGGGAACTGGATGCTAGCATAGCCTGGCCTCCTGGCTTCCCAGAGCCTCCCTGCCCATCCACCCTAGACTTTTCTCCCTTCTGAACACTCCCTCCCCAGCCCAGCTCACTTGCTATGCCTGATCCACCTTGGTGTCTTCTGTCTCCTGTCTGTGGAGTTATCACACTTGGCCCTGTGAAAAGAGCCAGGTTGGAGCCGAACCATGGCCCATTAAAGCCCAGAGCCAGGCCCTGTGGGGGTGCTCTCCTTCAAATTGGCTCCCCTATGGGACCCCACATCTGCCCATTGGGAACACTTCCTAGGGTAGAGTGGGGGACTTGGCCCTTGGCTTTGCAGATAATGAAAACAATGTCATTAACCATTCTCATGGGTCCCAGAACTTTATCACTAACAAAACAGTTTGATTCCTGTTTTCCTAGCTGGTCTCACAACGACCAGTAAGATGATTCCTACTATATGGCATTTGAGGAAACCAAGATCTGGAGAAGAAGAGTGACTTGACCTAGGTCACATGGGTTGCTTGTGGCAGAGCTGGGATTTGGACCCCAAATCTGATTCAGCAGTGCATCATCTCGTGGCTGAGACCTGAGTTCTTTCCAATGATGTCACCTTAACCTTAACTAAGCCATCCTTCCCTTATCTTATAAGAGAGTGTAATGGGCTACTGGGAAGATTTCGTGTTTAGCACATGATAAACATTCAATTAAGTGAAGGCTATTATTTTTTTTCTGATTAAACAAATAGACTGCAACATTGACTTTAAACACTTTGCTTGATGAATGGAGGGTGAATATTTTGCTAATAGTCGAGCTTTATTTACTTGGCTGTGTTGGGCCATAGTTCCCTCATTCAGGACCTTCTGTGTGGCTTGTGGGCTTAAGTGCACCATGGCATGTGGGATTTTATTTCCCGGGCCAGGGATTGAACCTGCACTGCAAAGTAGATTCTTAACCACTGGACCACTAGGGAAGTCTCCAGAACTATTATTTTAATAAACTTAACTAGGAAACCCTGTCCCATGTTGGAATATAATCAGTGCTGCTATATGTGAGGTGGGGGTCTGTGGCCCACCCCCAGGCAGTGCCAAAGCCCATTCCTGCCTCAGGCTTTCTGATTCTCCCCTTTGGCTCCACAGCTCTCTTTCCGTTATTCTTTCACTAATGTGTGTAAAACATAAAAACACAAAAAATTTAATTTCACAAGTAACAAACAGATCCCATTGTTAATTATTTTCATCAATTCAGAGCTTTTTTGAGTAAAGAGTGGAAATTTTCTTCACATCAGCCCTTCCGCACAGTTCCCCTTCCCTCCTCACAAGTCATCACTATGATAGATTTGGTGTGTTCCTTTCAGATCTCTTCTAAACATTTGTGTGTGCATAGCTGTGTTTTGCTTTTAGCATAAATGGCATCATTTTGTACTTATTGTGTCACTTATATTCTAACTTAATAAGTCTTGGAATCATTCTATCTCTGATCTACTTCATTCTTTTATCTGATATTTGGTATTTGATGGTAGGGGTATTATATACTTTATCTAATAATTATCCTGCTACTGAATATTTGAGCTATATCCAATTATCAATATTATGAACAATGTTATAATTAACATACTTTTTTTAAAAATTTGCTTTTAATTGGAGGCTAATCGCTTTACAATGTTGTATTGGTTTCTGTCATACAACAATGTGAATCAGCCCTAAGTATACATATGTCTCCTTCCTCTTGAACCTCCCTCCCAACCCCCACCCCATCCCACTCCTCTGAGTTGTCACAGAGCACCAGGTTGAACTGTCTGTGTTATAGAGCAACTTCCCACTATTTTCCATATGGTAGTGTTTATGTTTCACTGTTACTCTCTCACTTTGTCCCACCCTCTCCTTCCCCCACTGTGTTCACAAATCAGTTCTCTATGTCTGCATCTTTATTCCTGTCCTGAAAATAGGTTCATCAGTACAATTTTTCTAGATTTCATATATATGCATAGGATATTTGCTTTT
Source organism: Antilocapra americana (assembly GCA_007570785.1). Lineage (NCBI taxonomy): Eukaryota > Metazoa > Chordata > Mammalia > Artiodactyla > Antilocapridae > Antilocapra > Antilocapra americana. The sequence continues at coordinate 541,604 of ML663009.1, read as the reverse complement.
CTCTTTCTGATTTACTTCTCTCTGTATAACAGGCTCTAGGTTCATCCACCTCACTACAACTGGCTCAGATTTGTTCCTTTTTATGGCTGAGTAATATTTCATTGTGAAAATGTACCACAGATTCTTTATCCATTCATCTGTTGATGGACATCTAGGTTGCTTCCATGTCTTGACTATTATAAATAATACTGCAATGAACATTGTGGTACATGTGTCTTTTTGATTATGATTTTCCCAGAGTATATGCCCAATAGTGGAATTGCTGGTTCATCTGATACATTGATTCATAATTTTAAAGTAATCTCCATACTGTTTTCTGTAGTAGCTGTATCAGTTTACATTCCCATACACAGTGAAAGAAGGTTACCTTCTCTCCACATCGTCTCCAGATTTATTGTTTGTAGATTTTTTGTTGTTGTTGAGCATCATTCTGACTGGTGTGAGGTGATCAGTTCAGTTCAGTTCAGTCATTCAGTTGTGTCTTACTCTTTGCAACCCCATGGACCACAGCATACCAGGCCTCCCTGTCTATCACCGACTGCCAGAGTTTACCCAAACTCATGTCCATCGAGTTGGTGATGCCATTCAACCATCTCATCCTCTGTTGTCCCATTCTCCTGCCTTCAATCTTTCCCAGCATCAGGGTCTTTTCAAATGAGTCAGCTCTTCACATGAGGTGGCCAAAGTATTGGAGTTTCAACTTCAACATCAGTCCTTCCAATGAACACCCAGGACTGATCTCCTTTAGGATGGACTGGTTGGATCTCCTTGCAGTCCAAGGGACTCTCAAGAGTCTTCTCCAACACCACAGTTCAAAAGCATCAATTCTTTGGTGCTCAGCTTTCTTTATAGTCCAACTCTCACATCCATACTTGACTACTGGAAAAACCATAGCCTTGACTAGATGGACCTTTGTTGGCAAAGTAATGTCTGCTTTTTAATATGCTGTCTAGGTTGGTCATAACTTTCCTTCCAAGGAGTATGCATCTTTTAATTTCATGGCTGCAGTCACCATCTGCAGTAATTTTGGAGCCCCAAAAATAAAGTCAGCCACTGTTTGCACTGTTTCCCCATCTATTTGCCATGAAGTGATGGGACCGGATGCCATGATCTTAGTTTTACCTCATTGTAATTTTGATTTGCATTTCTCTAATAATGAGTGATGTTGAGCACTTTCTCATGTGTTTATTGGCTATCTGTATGTCCTCTTTAGAGAAATGTCTGTTAAGGTCTTCAACTCATTTTTTCATTGGGTTTTTTGTTTTTCTGGTGTTGAGCTCCATTAGCTGCTTGTATACTTTGGAGATAAATATTTTGTTGGTGGTTTCATTTGTAGTTCTTTTCTCCCATTCTGTAACATACTCTTAGCATACATTTGAGGGGCACATATGCCCAAATATATCTCTGAGATAGACTCTTAAAAGTAGGAATTCTGGGGTGAGCAGTAAGTAGATTTTGTTTTTATTCATTTTTTAAGATTCATTTTTATTGGAATACAGATGTTTTGCACCATTGTATTAGTTTCTACTGTATGAATAGATTTGATTTGATTTTATAGATTTAAAAATCTGCATGTGTGCATGTATAGGGATGGTCCTAGCTTCAAACCCACAGAGTCTGAGAACACTGAGAAGAGGCTTCCATAGTGAATCTCTACTCACTATAGATTTATAACTGCAGGATGCAAAGTTACTAAGCCTTGGCAGCTGAGTACAAAACTCGGAAACCAAAAACTGGTACCGCAGCCCCTCCTGATCTAATGAACTTCATGATGGAGCTGAAGATGGTTTTGGAAGTTTCTTTGAATAACAAACAAGAACTATATATGTCATCTCTTCCTCTCCAGATCTACTCTTTTGATTGAAGAGAGAAATTTGAGTTGGGGATAAATTTATACATGTGGATCTCTGCTTCTGGATGGTAAAGGTAAATGCTGAAAGTGTTTCTGGGGGAGATAACCTAACCATTCTTAAGTAAAAGGCAAAGAATTTTATAGAATAACCATATTGTTAGGTGAATTCTTTTGTTCTGTTTTCTGTTTCTCAGACACTACAGAACTCCTTAATAAACACCAGCTTTTGGCAACATGGGGATGACTAAAGGCTTTCCAGGACATTGTGGATGAAACTAATGGAAAGACTTGGAAACTTGGGCCAGAAGAACCTACATGGAGTACAACAGTTAAGTCAGAGAAAACAAGCACAAACCAAGATTTAGATTCCTTTTAGGTCTCTAACTTCACTTTGTTTTGCTAAAGAAAATGAACCTAAATAGAGGAGCTAAACAGTTGGCTGAGATTTCTGCGTAAAAAGCCAATATTCTAAGACTTATTATTATCACATTATGGAATAAAATATGATTTATTTCTTTACCTCTGAGAATAAAAGTGTTCTCAAACTTCTAGGAAATTACTGGTTCTTCTATAGCTGTGGTGACAATAGTCATCAGAACTTTTTTAAACCTGTTTTCGTCACTTGATGACAGCTCTGCATCAGTACACACATTGCTGAAAGCCAGCCAATCAATCAGTCACCCAGCAACTGCTTCACCCCATTAACCACACTCCGATGGCTAAAGGCAAGCCAATCTCTAGATACTCCTACTCCTTAAAGTCCACCAACCCCTAATCTCCACATTTTCCACAACTCTATTTAAGATCAGCTCCCTGTGTTGCTCAGAAGCCAACCATGCCAGAAACTATAGCTTTCCTGTGCCTAAGCTAGTGATGAACTCAGCTTTTCATTTCAGATGTTGTATGGTGGCCTCTTTTAACATTTCTTATTTATGTCTCTGTAGATGGTATTAATGTCCTTCTTTTCATTTTTATTTTAGTAATTAGCTTTTCTTTCTTTTCTCATAGTCAGTCCAGATACAGTTCTGTCAAGTTTGTTGATACATTTAAAGAATCAGTGTTGGTTTTGTCTATCTTCTCTGCAGCTTTCCTATTCTCTTTTCATTTATTTCCAGTCTAATCTTTATCATTATTTCATGCCTACTGCTTGCTTTGAATTTAGTTTGCTTTTCTTTTCTAATATCTTAAAGTTAAAAATTAGGTTATTAATTTTTAATGTAAATATTAACGTAAGTATTTACAGCTATAAATTTCCCTCTAAGCACTGTTTTGGGCTTCCCTGGCAGCTCAGCTGGTAAAGAATCCACCTGCAATGCAGGAGACCCTAGTTCTATTCCTGAGTCAGGATGATCCCCTGCAGAAGGGATAGGCTACCCACTCCAGTATTCTTGAGATTCCCTGGTGGCTCAGACAGTAAAGAATCTGCCTGCAGTGTGGGAGACCTGGGTTTAATCCCTGGATTAAGAAGATCCCCTGGAGGAGGGCATGGCAACCCACTCCAGTATTCTTGCCTGGAGAATCCCCATGGACAGAGGAGCCTGGTGGGCTACAGTCCAGAGGGTTGCAGAGTCTGGCACTACTGAGAGGCTAAGCACAACACAGAACAAACACTGTTTTAGCTGCATCTCATAAGTTTTGATATATTTTGTTTTCATTGTCATTCATCTCAAAATATTTTCTGATTCCTATTGTGATATCTTTTTTTGACCTATTGATTATTTAGGAATGTGCTGTTTAATTTCTAAATGTTGTGGAACTAGTATTCAGTAATGGGCTTCTTTGGTGTCTCAGACAGTAAAGAATCTCCCTGCAATGTGGGAGACCTGGGTTCGATTCCCTAATTGGGAAGATCCCCTGGAGGAGGGTATGGCAACCCACTCCAGTATTCTTGCCTGGAGAATCCCCAGCGGCCAGAGGAGCCTGGTGGGCTACAGTCCACAGGGTCACAAACAGTCGGATACAACTGAGTGACTAAGCACAGCCCAGCACAGCATTCAGTGACAGCCTTTATTATTTTAAAGAAAGCATAGAAAAAGTGTGCATGTTATTTTTAAAATGTATTGCTTAGAACCAAAAAATGTTAGTGTAGAAATAATGATGTCAAAGGTGAAACTAGACAAGGTTAGTGTGAACAATTCTGGCAATATACTTGAAAAAAACATAAGGGGAAGATAAAAGAAATTAAAGTGAACCATGTTATTTGGAATACAAACAGAAAGAACAAAATAAGAATTTAGTATACTATAATCACTTCATTTACCATAAAGAATAAAAACAGCCAATGCATAATAATAGTATTACAGGGACCTCCCTGTCAGTCCAGTGGTTAAGAATCCGCACTTTCACTGTGGGAGCATAAATCTGATCCCTGGTCGGGGAACTAAGATCCCGCATACTGTGATGTGTGACCAAAAAAAGAGTATTACATAAATATGCTTCCCTGGTGGCTCAGCTTGTAAAGAATCCACCCTGATTTGATTCCTGGGTAGGGAAGATCCCCTGGAGAAGGGTTAGGCCACCCACTTCAGTATTCTTGGGCTTTCCTGGTGGCTCAGATGGTAAAGAATCTGCCAGCAATTCAGGAGACCTGGGTTTGAATTCTGGGTTGGGAAAATCCTCTGGAGAAGGGAACAGCTACCCACTCCAGTTTTCTGGCCTGGAGAATTCCACAGACAAAGGAGCCTGGCAGGCTATAGTCCATGGAGTCGCAAAGAGTCGGACATGACTGAGCAACTTTCACTTTTAAGAAAGAATTTTCACTTTGCATAAGTAATAAGTAAAGTCAGTTTTAGAACTCAACATTCTAATTAAGTTTAAATGTATTTTAAACTAGCTTTTGAAATCTTAGAATCATTTTTTAAATTATTTTTTAATATTTCTTCTTCTCTCCTCTCCCAGTAACATTGAGTAGCGCTGAAATATGAAATATAATACATAGTAGGCTCATGATATACATACTTAATACATGATAGCTTGTGTCATTTAGCTGACAGATTTGATTTTTCTGACAAGAAGCTTAGGTAGCCATTTGTGAGGACAGATTACTTTTACAAAATCCGATCATCTCTGCCTATAATACAGCTTGGCTTATGTTATTACTCCGGTGCTTAATTTTTTTTTTTTAATCTCCACTGGGAAGAATCAGTAACATTAGAACTGTTAGTTGTGCACACTATGACTCAGGATGAACACTACTACACTTTTAGGCTAAAGTGAAATTGATTTTCAGGAAGTATTTTCCTGATGTAAGTATACCTTATCTGAGTTTAATGTAAGAAGGTTCTGTAGGCTAGAAACCTAACTCGAGCAGGACCTTAACACCGGCAGGCAGTCATCCTGTACGCCCCTGCTTTGTTCCCTTGTCTTCTCTTCTACATGTCTTTTTCGTTCCTTCTCTTCTCAGTCCACAGATACTATTCCCATTGTCACTACAGTGAATGAGGAGAGAAGTCCCGCAGAGTTCCATCCCATCTTCACTCACCTACCAGCATCTGTGCCCACATCCTGCCTAGGAAGTTGCTCTGTTCCCATGAACTTTTCACCCTCCTATCTGAAGCCAGTCCTTTCAATAATGTTCCCTTCTGCCTCCTATCACCAATTGTTTTACTCTCTCCTGGATTATTTACATCAGTGTACAAATATGCTGTTTTTACTCTCATCTTAAACTACTGGTTGAATTTTTATTTTTTAGGATTCAAAAAAGCTTAAAGTATGGATATATTGTGATTTTAGAGGGTAGAAAAGGACGGTAGATGACAAAATGTGCTCATTAGGAGGAAAACAAAGTTCAATATTTATAAGACATAATTAACATTTCTTTAGAGAGTGAAAGCAAATTCAGTAGACAATAGTAAATACAAAATACAGAATAATTGAGTGTGTTAGATCAAGGTATTTTTCAATTACATTAGTATGTTGCTCTCTAAATATTTAATCTGTAGTAACAGTGTTCTTTGAATGAATACTATGCATAAAATCATTTATAACAAAACTTGCAGCAGTATACACATATTTTTATACATACTTCTAAAAATTATTTTTTTCCATTATGGTTGACCACAAGATATTGAATACAGTTCCCTGTGCTATACTTTAGGACTTTGTCTATCTATTCCAAACATAATAGTTTGCATCCATCAACCCCAAACTCCCAGTCCATCCCTCTCCCCACCTCTCCCTTGGCAACCAGAAGTCTGATTAAATTTTTAAAATCAGGGTCCTGAACAGTAATATAATATGCTACCATTCCTCTAAGACAAAGTGGCAATATGGCCAAAATTTCCGTATTTTAAAATAATAGAGTCATTATGCATATATTTGTAAATATATGGTTTTGCTTATATTAAAAATGGAAAGGAAAAAACAAAAAATGAATAAAAATTGTTTCTTAAAGGGGGATGAAACAGGTGAAGGCAGCAGAAATGGAGGCTAGAAGTCACTAAAACATGACTTGTGTCATAATTTTGACTTAAAATTGTTGTATTTGTGACTTTAGCATCAGGTATGGGGACTTCCCTGGAAGTGTAGTGACTAGGACTCCTTGCTACCACTGTGAGGGGGCATGGGTTCAATCCCAGGTTGGGGAACAAAGATTCCACATGCTGTGCAGTATGGCCCAAAACTGATACATATATATATATATATACACATATATATATACATATATGCATATATATTTTTTTAAATCAGGTATGAAGACACTCATTATTATTTACTGGAATTCTCACTCTTTGCTATTGCCCTTGCTTTAAGTTCCACTTAAGTGCTGCACCTTTATCACAATTTGCTAAGGAAAATGTTCTTCCCTTTAACCCATGCCATGAAAATGTCGTTGCCTGCTCCACTCAGTATTCTGAGAATGGTTTTCCTTTCCTGCCTGTTTGGGTGGGGGTTGGTGGGAGCCCAACAATATAGAGAACTACATCTTGACCCCTTTTTGACTTGTGTTATTCCTGAAAGAGATTGGGTGTTAAAATCATTTGGATTTAATTGAGTGTTAACTCCACTTCTTTCTCTTTTTTTGGCTGCACTGAGTCTTTGTTGCTTTATACTCTTGGCTTTCTCTCGTTGCAGAAAGCAGGGGCTACTCTTGGTTATGGTGCCCAGGCTTCTCCTTGTTGTGGCTTCTCTTGTTGCAGACCACTGGCTCCAGGCTCATGGGCTTCAGTAGTTGCATGTTTGCTCTGGGGCATGTGGGATCTTCTTGGACCAGGGATGGAAGCCATGTTCCCTGGTCAGCACTAGAGTGAAATCTCTCCTTCTCCAATTGGAGCAGTTTAGGGCTTCTATTCAATCAGTTCATATCCATCATGGTGTTAACTCCATGAGGACTCCCAGACAAACAGAAACAAGTGCATAGGTTAACAGTATTTATGGATGACATTTTTATTGATATCTTGGGTTAGATATTACCCTGTGTTCCTGTTGCCCCTTGTGCTTCCCTCTGAAACATCATCTACCTCACTACACTTGTTCTGCCCATATCTGTCTTCCTCACCAGACTGAGTGAATTGAAGGCAGTGATGGTCCCAAATTACCTCTGTCTCTTGGCTTTTACAGTATAGATAGTGTGGGTTTTGCATGCATGCTAAGTTGCTTCAGTTGTGTCCAAATCTTTGTGACCCTGTGGACAGTAGCCCGCCAGGCTCCTCTGTCCATGGGATTTTTCAGGCAAGAATACTGGAGTGGGTTGCCATGCCCTGCTTCAAGGGATTTCCTCGGCCCAAGGATTGAACCCACGTCTCTTACGTCTCCTGCATTGAAAGGCAGATTCTTTACCACTAGCACCACCTGGGAAGTCCACTATATAGATTAATACTTCCCAGATGCTCAGTAAAGACTTCTTAAATGAATGGACAAATGAAGAAAATGATATTCAGCAGCTTGATGCTTACTATGGATGTGAAAACCACCACCATCCATTGTATCCATGGTAAGGCTTGGACCGAACATTGAGAACTACTATCAGAAACTCTGCCCAATGGAATGATGCCTTGTCAGAGGTTATAATGAGATACAATATTCATACAGAGCAGAACTGTATAAAGCCTAAATATATAGCTTAACTGTAAAGGAAATACTCATGTCACCATCACTCAGGAGAGAATGAAACATTGACAACACCTCATAAGCCCCTCGGCAGCCCTCTCTAAGAACAACCCTCTCTCCTGCAGAAATAACCATGATTTTGATATTTGTAATAAATATGCCTTCTCTTTTCTTCATAGTTAATGACATCTGTATGCATTGATAAACAATGTATTTAGCTTTTCCTGTCTTTAAGCTTTATACAACTGAAATCAGATCACATGTGTCCTTTTGAGTTGTGATTCTTTCAATACTGTGAGATTCTTCTAGGTTGTTGCATGTATACATAATTCCTTCATATTTTATTGGCATATAGTGTTACATTTTAGGAACATTTCACAAATTGGGGAAATGCTGCTGTTGCTAGATCATAGAATATGTGTGTCTTCAATATCATAAGAGAATGATAAAGTATTTTCCAAAATAGCTGTACCAATTAGCATTCCCACTCTCTGTGTAAGAGAGCTCCATCTATCCACATCCTAGCCAACCCAAATATCATCAGACTTTGGCATTTTAGCCAGTCTGATTGGTTTCTAGTGGTAATCATTTGCTGTTGTAATTTACGCTTCTATTATTAAAGAGTTTGAGCGCATTTTCTTATATTTATTGGACATTTCTTTATTCCCTTTTGTGCAGCATTTTGCTCTAGCAGTATTTTTTTTATGGCTTGACTACCCGTTTTTAAAATTGATTTGATTTTCTGTATATCTTGGCTATGAATCTTGAGTCTTTTTGTTGGTAATATACATAAGAAATAATTTCTTCTGTTCTGTAGGCTGGCTTTCCAGTATCTTTTTGGTGCCTTTGGATGAATAGAAATTTTACATTTTAAAGCAGTAGAACTTATGCTTTTCTATTCTACATTTAGGGTTTTAAAATCTTACTTAAGAAATACTTTCCTTCTCCAAGATCAGGACTATAGTCTCCTACATGGTTGTATAGTTCCGCCTTTCCTATTTAGGTTGAGATTGATTTTTGTGTGTGTTTGAGGTAAGAGACAAATTTCATCTTTTGACATATGGATATCTGATAGTTCTAATACTATCATACACTGATCTACAGTGTCATTTATATATCAATTGCCCATATATTTAAGGGTCTGTTTCTGGGCTCTCTGCTGTGTTTCATTGATCTACATGTCTAACTATGTCTTAATAACTACTTTGTCTGCATTCCTGTCTTTATTCTTACTTCAGACCTATTATGTTAAAAAATCTAATTGATACTTTTAAGAAGATACTTTGCATACTGCATCTGACATTCTTATTTCTTTCCACAAAAGGATTGATTTCATTACTTAGCTTTTCATTAATTTTGGAAAGGGAAGCTCCAATAGCATTTTTGGTCCTGCTATAAGTCATTCTTTCCCTCAAAAAAAATTTTATGGTATTCTCTCTTCTTAACACACAGGTATCCTGGGTGCAGGATTAACTGTATCTAAGGATCAAAGGTCCCCAGAATGCCCTAGGTCTTGAGGACATGATATTTTGGTGATGGCTGCTTTGACATCCTTGTTCCTCACCATGTAGATGAGAGGGTTGAGGACAGGTGTGAGAAGAGCACACACCACGTTGCCCACGATGTGGAAGTCGAGCGGCAGGTCAGCCCTGTAGGCCACATAGGCAATGGCAATGGATGAGTAGTAGGTGCCCACCACCAGGTGGAGAAGGCTTTAGAGCGTCCTTCTCGGGAGCTGATGCGAAGCACTGAGGCCAGGATGTGGGCATAGGAGAGAAGCACCAGGAGAAGGGGCAGGAAGGACACCACCATGGCGATGCAGAAGCCCATGAGGGTCTGGGGGGTGGAGTCAGAGCAGGAGGCCTGCACCACAGCTAAGTGGTCACAGAAGCAGTGGTAGATGTGAGCAATGTTTTCAAAAGCCATGTGGGAGGTCTGCACCACTGCTGGGATGGGCAGAAGGAGGGCAGTGAGCCAGGCACTGGCTGCCAGGGCAGCACTGGTCTGTGGGGTCATGAGCACAGGGTAGTGCAGTGGGCGGCAGATAGCCACATAGCGGTCATAGGCCATGACCACCAGGAGGAAGGCTTCAGAGCAGGAGAAGCTGTGGAAGAGGTACATCTGCAGGAAGCAGGCAGAGAAGCTGAGGTAGTGGTCCCCAGGTAAGAGGAGGGATAGCATCTTTGGGACAGTGGTTGTGGTGAAGAGGATGTCCAGGGCTGAGAGGTTGATCAGGAAGAAGTACATGGGCTTATGGAGTCTGGGCTCTGCCACCACAGCCACCAGGATCAGGGCATTTCCCACCAGGATGAGCAGGTAAAAGGACATGAATATGAAGAAGATAGGAAGGAAGAAGACGTCCTGTAGAGAGGGGATGCCCACCAGGTAGAAGATGGATGAAGAGTCTTTTGATCCATTACAGGCTGTGGCATACATGGTGGGAGAGAGCTATATGCCAGGGTGACAGGCAGTCAGAGCACCTGGAAACTAGATAAAACAGAAGTTTGGAAGGAGAATTCTGTATAGTTCACTCTACAGACTGCAATCCAAATCATTTATTACTGAGTTTAGAGGACTGGGGCCATCATTCTTCCATCTTAACCCACAATTCACTCCTTCCTTCTTCCATAATGTATCCCCGGCAAGTAAGTACCTACAATGCACAAGGCTGAGAGAAGGTAAATAAGGCACATAAGGGCCCTGCCTTTACAAGGCTTAAATTCTAGTAGGATGGTGGGTTTAAAAGCAAACCACGTAGGATTTCCCTGGTGGTCCAGTGGTTAAGACTCTGTACTCCCAATGCAAAGGGCCTGAATTCAATCCCTGGTCAGGGGACTAAAAGCCAATCACATGGTTAATTATTAGTTATAGCTATGATAAGTGCCTTGAAAGAGCTTCTGATCCTTCTCTGCTCCATGTCCCACAGTATCTTTTGAGCATCAGATCTTAGATGATCACTTAAGATTCCTATGTAATTGCTTTTTCTTTTGCTCTTGTTGTAAGTTCTACTAACTGATATCATTCTACCACATCACTAGAAAGAGCTGATTTTTCCAATATTTTCTGCAGCATGCTGCTTGCCCAGGCTACTCATTACCCAGGGAAGGGCTCCCCTTTCATTTTCCGGGTTCAGCAACTCTGACGGTTTCTCTCCCTGCCAAGATCCCTGGGTGCTCTCTCACTCATGTTTCAGGGATGGGAAGGACCCATGCCTTCAGAGGGACTGCCCTCTTCCTGGTGGAGCCCAAGCTGATGGTGCATCTCCCCCTCCTTTAGGATCTGTCAGCATCCTTCCTCCTGGCTGCCACTGCCCAGCAAGTGTTGTTTTAGCTCTTTGATGCCAACTGTGCTGTGGGCGCCTCCAAACACCAGCTGAGAAGACACAAGGAGCTGTCATGAGAGCTAGAAAGGACCCAGAGAACTGAAAACTGTAGCTGCCCAAATACAAAAACCTCATACCATAGGTTGTTCGTTAAATGTGCGCTGGGGTCAATTCAGGGACTGCTGAGCCAATTTTGGCTCATCTCTACTTCAGCATGAGCCTCTAATGAGCAGTCCAGGTAGTTTTATGTTTACAGCTCTGTCACTGCTGTTTGAACTCTATTGATGTCATCAAGCAACTTTCCTTGAAATTCTTAGGAACGACAGCTACTTTCTTTCTCTTCTAAAACAAATGTAAAATAGACTAGCTACAAATACCTCTCATGTTCTATAGTCATAGAATGTCAGACTGGAACAAAAGGCTTTTTTAAATCTTCAATTCCATCCCGATTCCCCTCCCCCACACTTCTTGCCCACCTTTTAAAAATTCACTAGTTGCTCTGTGATGAATTTGGATTGCACAGCCTGGCTTCTAGATTTGGAAGTGGGGACTGGCAACTGCTTTGTCTAAAATGAGCATGGGAGGGACAACTGTCCTGTGTGTGTGCTCCCGGAAAGAGAATCTCAGAGGTCATATTAAGGACCTGGCAAGAGACTGACCTGATTGTCTCCATGTTAAAGGGTTCACTCTCAGTTAACCAGAACCCTGGTCCAACAAGTATGGTCACCAGGGTTTTTTCACACCTGAAGGAATGCAGACTGCACTGCCCTGGACATTTCTGCTCTCGGAGAAGCAATTGTGACTGCTGGTCCTGGGTGAGGCAGAGCAGGGGATTGAAGGGGCAGAAAGGCAGGGAGCTGAAGCCAGAGAGGCCCTAAGGGAGCCATCAAGTCAAGTTCCCTTCCCCCTGCAGATGGGGAGAGGGATGCTGAGACCCCGAAGGAGAGGCGGCACGTGGCTTTTCACACCAGCTGGTGCTGGACTGTCCAACAGGCAGACTAGGCATATGCTGGGTCACCAGCCAAGCAGGGGCACCAAGAATACTTTTGAAAAGAATTTAACATTTAATCTTTCAAAGCACAATTCAGCTGGCTATCATAGGAAATATCTAGTTAGCTGGACTTTCTTACACTATGTTACATGTTAGAGTTCTCATTTTGTTTTGGATTGTGCACTACATCTGAGTGAAGCAGTCCTGTGCTTAGGATCTTTTGTAGCTGTTCTTTAATTGCTCAGTTGTGTCCAACTCTTTGCGACCCCGTGGTCTGTAGCCCACCAGGCTCCTCCATTCATGGGATTTCCCAGGCAAGAATGCTGGAGTGGGTTGCCATTTCCTTCTCTAGGAGATCTTCCTGATCCAGGAATCAAACCTGCATCTCTTGCATTGCAGGCAAATTCTTTACCGCTAAGCCACCAGGACCTAATAGGTACTGTTTCCCAGGGCACAGAACTTACCACAGCAGGTCCTCCCTGTTGGGATTGTCTAGGAGAATGTTACAGTGCAGGTGGGAACAGGGAAGGATAGAGAATCCCCAAGGATCCAACTTGATGTTTTGCTTCATGTGCATCATCTTCTCCCATCATCCAACCCTGCCAAGGGCATAGTTGTTCCCTTCAGCATAGGAGAAACTGAGAGTTGGAACGAGACCCTTGCTTAAGGCTATGGTTGGTGAGGGGTAAGAGCGCAGGTCATTCTGGAGCCAGCCTGCTGTAAAAGAACGCTGCCTTTAGCAACCAGAAGTCCTGGCTCCTGGACCAGCTCTGCCACTCACTTCCTGTGACTCTGGTGTATGGCTGTTAGCAAAACTGATGCCATCTTGGTCCGTTTCAGTGCCTCCTGTCCTTCCATTGACCTTAACCAGCACTGTGCTGTGCAGTAAACCACTTCTCTGTCACCAAGGGCTTTGTAGTTAACAGATATTATTTAATAATTAGGATCATCTGGCCTCAATGCTGTTAGTCCCCAAACAATGCTGAAAATCTGTGATGTATTCCCGGCACTCATGAGACCAGTCATCCATTCATTAATCTTGATTTAGGAATGCATATCCTGTCTCCAAGCACTTACCCCCATGCCCTAGATTAACTATAAAATTGTCCCAGTGGCCCCTCCATGGTGCCTAGTGTAGCTATGAATGCTTCCAGATTGTTGTCTGCTTGATCCTGATAAGTTACCCTATAATAAAGCCACCTTGTAAGTTACCCTGTAATAAAAAGATCCACTGATTATATGGAGCTGCCTGCCTCATTTTACAGTCTCAGAATGCCTTCTTAATTTGGTGGGCACTTTTCATTCCCTCCATCCTCCAACACTTGGTTTTCTCATCAGTGTAGTGATAGGTTTGGAGGAAAAGAACTCTGAGGGGTTTCTAATCTGATGAGCCCTTTTCCGAGTGTCTGCTCTGTGTCTGGTGGAGTGCATGTCACATGGTCCATGACCCAAAGGGAGAGGGCGAGGGTGAGGGCTCTCCCAGCTAGTGAACACCTGCTGCCAGCCCGGGGCTTTATCTGCAGCATGTCCTGAGGGCCTTAGTGGTCAAGTGTGTGCACTGTGAGTCAGAAAGGACCGGATTCCCATCCCAGCTCCTAACAGCCCTGGGGTTGCTGAGTCCTGCAGAGAGAATGCTTAGGCAATGCTACACAAGAACCTGGAACAACTATAAACCCCAAGTGCGCTAGTGTCTCCAATGTTACTGCTGCCATCAGCCTTGCTTTCCCATGGAAGACCTTGACCAGGATGATTTGAATCCTACCTCTGAGCACACAGACCTGACAGGGTATGTGGTCCAAGGTCCCACAGCCCACATACACACAGCAAACCTGGCTCCCAGGTGCCTGCCTGTTGTGCACATCCAACTAGTCTTCCTGATCCCTGGCCCCAGTTCTATCCCTTCTTCCCACATCCTTGCCCTGTCTCCACACTCTGGTCTTTGCTGAGCTCTGGCACATCACCTCCAGCTCACTCACCTGCCAAGTCCTTTCTACCTTGATGCCTTTCGTGGTGTCCCCTATGTGTCTTCCAACCTGGCTGGCAGAGAAGAGCCTGGTAGCGGATGGGCTGTGGCTAATTAAACCCCTAACCCTCCCTTTCAGCCAGGCTTGCTGAAGTACTCTCCCTCAAGACAGGGCTCCTCTGGGGCACCAAGCCTCCCTACTCACCCAGGACTTCCTGGCCCCTCCTAGACTTCATGTTGGGATGGGATTTACCTCTGAGATTTGCTGATAATGAGAAAAACATTGTTAATAGCCCTCATGGGTTCCAGAACTTACAACCAATGGGGCAGCTTTTACTGACATTATTCTATTCGGTCCCCAGAACAGCCAAGGGAGACAAGGCAGATCAAGAGGAGGTAACTGAGGTCCAGAGAAGTGAAATGACTTACTGATGCTTATACTAATGTTTAGCATTAAAGCTACATGGCAGACCCAGAATTTCACCCCCAGGCTTGTACTCTGCATATGGGTCAGGGCAGAGGGTCTAAATAGGGTCCTGGGTTTGAATACCAGTTCTAATATATTTTAGCTGTGGTTGGGAAGATCCCATAGAGAAGGGATAGGCTACCCACTCCAGTATTCTTGGGCTTCCCTGGTGGCTCAGAGAGTAAAAATCTGCCTGCAATGTGGGAGACCTGGGTTTAATCCCTGGGTTGGGAAGATTCCCTGGAGGAGGGCATGGCAACCCACCCCAGGATTCCTGCCTGGAGAATTCCCATGGATGGAGGACCCTGAAGGACTAACCCACAGGATCCCAAAGATTTGGACACAACTGAGCAACTAAGCACAGCATGTCACTTTAGGCAAGTTACTTAAACTCTGAGTCTTAGTTTCTTCATCTATAAAATAGAACATAACAGTATTACCCATCTCATAGAGTTTTTGAGGATTTAATGAGATAATTTAAATTGAAGAAAGAAGGGAAAACCACTAAACCATTTAGGTATGACCTAAATCAAATCCCTTACGATTACACAGTGGAGGTAAGAAATAGATTTAAGGGACTAGATCTGATAGACAGAGTGCCTGATAAACTATGAACAGAGGTTCGTGACATTGTACAAGAGACAGGGATCAAGACCATCCCCAAGGAAAGGAAATGTAAAAAAGCAAAATGGCTGTCTGAAAAGGCCTTACAAATAGCTGTGAAAAGAAGTGAAAAGGAAAGATAAACCCATTTGAATTCAGAGTTCCAAAGAAAAGCAAGGAGAGATATGAAAGTCTTTCTCAGTGATCAGTGCAAAGAAATAGGGGGAAACAATAGAATGGGAAAGACTACAGATCTCTTCAAGAAAATTCAAGATACCAAGGAAACATTTCATGCAAAGATGGGCAGAATAAAGGACAGAAATGGTATGGATCTAACAGAAGCAGAAGATATTAAGAAGAGGTGGCAAGAATATACAGAAGAACTATACAAAAAAGATCTTCATGACCCAGATAATCACAATGGTGTGATCACTCACTTAGAGCCATACATCCTGGAATGTGAAGTCAAGTGGGCCTTAGGAAGCATTACTACGAACAAAGCTAGTGGAAGTGATGAAATTCCAATTGAGCTATTGCAAATCCTAAAAGATGATGCTGTGAAAGTGCTGCACTCAATAAGCCAGAAAATTTGGAAAATTCAGCAGTGGCCACAGGACTGGAAAAGGTCACTTTTCATTCCAATCCCAAAGAAAGGCAATGCCAAAAAATGTTTAAATTAGTGCACAATTGTACTCCTCTCACACACTAGTAAAGTAATGCTCAAAATTCTCCAAGCTAGGCTTCAGTGATATGTGAACCGTGAACTTCCAGACGTTCAAGCTGGTTTTAGAAAAGGCAGAAGAACCAGAGATTAAATTGCCAACATTCATTGGATCATTGAAAAAGCAAGAGAGTTTCAGAAAAACATCTATTTCTGCTTTATTGACTATGCCAAAGCCTTTGACTGTGTGGATCACCACAAACTGTGGAAAATTCTGAAAGAGATGGAAATACCAGACCATCTGACCTGTCTCTTGAGAAACCTGTATGCAGGTCAGGAAGCAACAATTAGAACTGGACATGAAACAACAGATCGGTTCCAAACAGGAAGAGGAATATGTCAAGGCTGTATATTGTCATCTTGCTTATTTAACTTATATGCAGAGTACATCATGAGAAATGCTGGGCTGGAAGAAGCACAAGCTGGAATTAAGATTGCCGGGAGAAATATCAGTAACCTCAGATATGCAGATGACACCACCCTGATGGTAGAAAGTGAAGAAGAACTAAAAAGCCTCTTAATGGAAGTGAGAGGAGAGTGAAAAAGTTGGCTTAAAACTCAACATTCAGAAAACTAAGATCATGGCATCTGATCCCATCACTTCATGGCAAATAGATGGAGAAACGGTAGAAACAGTAGCTGACTTAATATTTGGGGGCTCCAAAATCACTGAAGATGGTGACTTCAGCCATGAAATTAAAAGATGCTTGCTCATTAGAAGGAAAGTTATGACCAACTTGGGCAGCATATTAAAGAACAGAGACATTACTTTGCCACCAAAGGTCCATCTAGTCAAGGCTATGGTTTTTCCAGTGGTTACATATGGATGTGAGAGTTGGACTATAAAGAAAGCTGAGCACCGAAGAATTGATGCTTTTGAATTGTGGTGTTGGAGAAGACTTGAGAGTCCCTTGGACTGCAAGGAAATCCAACCAGTCCATCCTAAAAGAAATCAGTCCTGAATATTCACTGGAAGGACTGACGTTGAAGCTGGAACTCTAATACTTTGTCCATCTGATGTGAAGAACTGACTCATTTGAAGACTCTGATGCTGGGTAAGATTGAAGGTGGGAGGAGAAGAGGATGATAGAGGATGAGGTGGTTGGATGTCATCACCGACTCACTGGACATGAGTTTGAGTAAATTCCAGGAGTTGGTGATGGACAGGGAGGCCTGGCGTGTTGTGGTCCTTGGGGTTGCAAAGAGTCAGACACGAGTGAGTGACTGAACCAAACTGAATTAGATAACAGACATAGGGTATTTGGAATGAAACACAATTATTTGAAAATTACTCCAGGAGTTTTGTTTGCATTTTCTAGCAATAACTAGGGGAAAGGCTGCCTGCATACATTCGGTTTCCCAGGGGACTAGTGATGTTCATCTCTTGCAGAGGAAGATGCACTTTTCATGGGCTCTTAGGTTCTCTAGATGCCTAACAGCTAGCTTTATAGATACTGTACTTCTATAGGATGTCAACAGCTGGCATTCAAGCTTAGACTGCTTAGTACCCAGTAGCTGGTTTGTTCTACTTATAAAGTTGCTCTCTTATTCCCTTTCCCCCCAAAAGGAAAGCCATGAGGGTCAGGGTCACCATGCCTCTATCTTAAGGTATATGTGTGTGAGATGTTAGCAGCCAGCACTCAGCTGGTAGAGGACAGACCACTGTCTGCTCCAGTCTATCCCTTGAGCCTCTCAGATTCATTAACTTTTTAGAAAGCTTTTCTAATGTGGACCATTTTTAAAAGTCTTTATTGAGTTTGTTATAATATTGTTTCTTCTTTTATGTTTTGGTGTTTTGCCTGTGAGGCATGTGGGATTTTAGGCTCCTTCACCAGGGAGTGAACCCACATCCCCTGCACTAGAAGGCAAAGTCTTAGCAACTGAACCACCAGGAGAGTCCTAGATTCATTCACTTTTCACAAGTTCACTCCATTTGGACATAGGGTTTCCAGAATTCTGACTAGTCACATTATCGAGGGAAATTTCCAAGAAGAAGATTAGCTGAATTGACGAGTGCCCCTGCTGCTGCAGTCAGTCCTAAGGCTGCACGCAATCCTCCTCTTCTCCCTCCTCTTTCACCCGTTCTAGCTCCCCTTCCCCTTTTCCTTCACATTCAATCATTTCAGTGGATCTAGATGGAGTCCCTTCTAGAATGATCCAGACCCTCGTCCATGTCAGTTCTGAACCCCTGGTTGCTATGCCTCATCATGCTATGGTTGTTTTCATGGCCCACTAAGAGTTAGAGTTGGCAGAAATAAGAAATGCTTACTTGCCTGAGTGCCAAACTCCCAGTCCCCATTATGGAAGAGCAGTTTTCCTTCCTCCTGAAGATCACGGTAAACTGCCCTTGTAAACATGGTAAATCCTTTTTGTGACTGCTGGTCTACTCTCACAGTGAGCTTAAAATGACCAGGCAGAAACTGTAGCTTAAATTTAATGAGATTTACTGTGTCTCCAGTTGAATCAGGACTGCTTAATCCACGAAGGCCAGAGTCATCAGGACTGGAAACACAAATTTCCTCAGTTGGGTCACTAACGGTAATGATGAGTGGAGCCACTCTAACTTCCACCCACCAGTTCTTGGCAGGAAGCACCACTTTTTAATGGACATCCAAGCTGAAAATGTATCCATTCCATTGGACAAGAACACAGACCCTGTTACTGCTCCCTGACTGGAGAAGCTAGTGGTTTTCTTATGCAATCTTTTCAAGCCACTCGCCCAACTGAATTGCTGATTCATGAATATTTGCTAACAAACAAAGTGATATCAATGCCAAAAATAGAAGAACTCACAGGAACATTTTATCATTGAATCAAATGCTAACTTCTTGGCTCCCTCAGTCCCCTCCCCTGTTGCTTCACTCTGTCATATTGCCATATAGTATTTCTTTGGGTCTGACTCTCCAGTTAAACTATAAATACCATGGGAGCAGCAAATAGGTCTGGTTTATTTCTGTCTCCTGCAGATCAAGTAAAGATTTTTCATATGAATCACTGGATGATCAAATTTTATTCATCATGTTAATGACTGGGGGAAATTGTCAAAATCAATTATTCTGTAGCACCAGTGGGAAAACTTCTTGATCCATTATTTGAGGACCAGGTTTTAGGTGTCTGATCAACCAAATGAAGTCAATTTGGGTTGCTATAACTCATTTTAAAATGTTTATTGCATTTATTCTGTACTGGGCACTGTCATTTGTGTCCAGGAAGCTGAATTAGTTGTAACTAAGGATCAAGGGCCCTGGAATTCCCTAGGTTCTGGGAACATGCTATTTTGGCGATGGCTGCCTTGACATCCTTGTTCCTCACCATGTAGATGAGAGGGTTGAGGACAGGTGTGAGAAGAGCACACACCACGTTGCCCACGATGTGGAAGTCGAGCGGCAGGTCAGCCCTGTAGGCCACATAGGCAATGGCAATGGATGAGTAGTAGGTGCCCACCACCAGGTGGAGAAGGCTTTAGAGCGTCCTTCTCGGGAGCTGATGCGAAGCACTGAGGCCAGGATGTGGGCATAGGAGAGAAGCACCAGGAGAAGGGGCAGGAAGGACACCACCATGGCGATGCAGAAGCCCATGAGGGTCTGGGGGGTGGAGTCAGAGCAGGAGGCCTGCACCACAGCTAAGTGGTCACAGAAGCAGTGGTAGATGTAAACAGTGCTGTCAAAAGCCATGTGGGAGGTCTGCACCACTGCTGGGATGGGCAGAAGGAGGGCAGTGAGCCAGGCACTGGCTGCCAGGGCAGCACTGGTCTGTGGGGTCATGAGCACAGGGTAGTGCAGTGGGCGGCAGATAGCCACATAGCGGTCATAGGCCATGACCACCAGGAGGAAGGCTTCAGAGCAGGAGAAGCTGTGGAAGAGGTACATCTGCAGGAAGCAGGCAGAGAAGCTGAGGTAGTGGTCCCAAAACAGGAATAGGGACAGTATCTTTGGGACAGTGGTTGTGGTGAAGAGGATGTCCAGGGCTGAGAGGTTGATCAGGAAGAAGTACATGGGCTTGTAAAGACTGGGCTCTGCCACCAGAGCCACCAGGATCAGGGCATTTCCCACCAGGATGAGCAGGTATATTAAGAGGAAAATGACAAAGATAAGGAGGAAGAGGGATTCAGGCAGAGAAAGGATGCCCACCGAGTAGAAGACAGATGAGGAGCCCTTTGATCCATTGCAAGTTGCTTCCATTGTTAGTTGGTGCTGGATATCAGCAGACAGACACTGGAAATGTCAGTACATTCCTGTAAACCAGAACAAGCATGAAAATGTCAACTGAAACACATATCTTTTTTTTCCAACCATGGATTTCAATCCTAACAGTTTCTTTGTGCCTAGAATTTCATTGCACAGCTAAGATGCCCAGGATGTTGTCTAAGGAGCATTGGTTGCAAAGCTGGTCCTGTCTGGTGGGGAACAGAAATGGACATAAACCCCTGAAGGGCTGTCAAAGGACAGGTAGAACACAACTGGGGCCACTGTGAGCAGCTCCAGGGATGCAGAGAGTCTGACATATGAAATAAGTTTCTTACAATCAGCATTATCCCATATGGCAAAAGACTGGCTTGAAAATGAGCAAATTCCATATAACTAGAGGTATGCAAAGCTGGGGTCTTTTTTGGCTAAAATGGTGCAGAGGAAGTTTAGTATTTAGACAGGAGCTAGATTAAAAACCTTTAAGCAACCATCTGACCCTAGATCCATTGGTTCTTTTTAAAAAGCAATGTAACTGAGTGACATTAATCAGAACGTAGAGGATTCCCTTTCTATGATGTCTTATTGATAGAGACAGCTGCTTTCCTCAAGGGCTGCTACAAAATGCCATCTGCTTCAGCTGAGAACAGCTCCTCTTTCCATGCAGCTGCTGCTGGGGCTCTGTCTCAGTCTAACATGAATGCCCTGGGACCTGTCCTTGGATCCTGTCTCTTTGTCATGTCCAGGGACCAACCATCCTACTCTGCCCAGATCTGCCTGGTTTTAGCACTGCGAGTGCCACGTCCCAGGAAATCCCTTAGTCGCCTGCAAACTGGGATGTTAGTCGCCCTACAAGGGGAGAAGCATTTTATATGCCTTTGGTAAAAGCAGTCATTTCCCCAGTGAATCCAAGTGGAACATGGATTCTCCACCTATTGGGAAAAAAAAGAAAAAACCAGACTCCCAGGCACTTCCTGGACCACTCCACGGTCTTCCCCATGCCCGGCTGCTGCAGCTTAGCAGGTATCACTGTTTAGCCACTTCATGCCCACTGCCTGGGCCCCAGTCCAGAGTGGGGCTAAAACATCTCAGAAGCAGCATCAGGAGAGAAGGCCAAGCCCTCTGCAGAGAGTAACTCCGCTCCTGGGAGACCGCTGAAGAAAGCTACTGAGGATGCATGGCATCCCAAGGCCCCCAGAGTGAGACTTTTCAACCCTCAGAACTGAGCCAGTGGCAGTGTTGACTCACCCTTCACCTTGACTGAGAGATCCAGGGCCAGGTTACACTGATGTTCACTGCCTCTCTGTCCCAGGAATCCCCCAGAGCAGATCCACTTGATTTTCCAGAACCATCTCCAGCTTCTCTTCCTCTTCTAACAAAGCCCTTCTTGTGTCAAAGATTATGTAAGCAAGAAAATTGCTTGCAGACAGTTGAGTCCCTGACCCTTTCTTTCACAAATGAATCTTCAGGCTGGGGTGGGAATGCGGAGCAGCCTCAGGTCAACAGCTGGTCTGTACCAGCCTTGGTCCTGGAATCTAGGCCTCTGGATCTGGTCTTAGACTCTTTCCACCAAGACAGGCCACCTGGAGGACTCAGAAGCTGTGGTTTCCACCTGGGGAAAAAAATAGGCCAAAATTTTTCTTTTCCTCCCTCTGTTTCTTAGACTGCTATCAGAGACAGTTATGAATTTCTCTTTTGTTCTGAGGGTGTTTTCAAACAGTTTCAAGTGGACTGGTTACTAAACAGAGGCTCTGCATGGCTAGAAAAAAAAATGCTATTCTCAAGAAGTTACTTAAGGGGACCTCCCTGGTGGTCCAGTGGTTGACAAAATGCCTTGCAATGCAGGGGGCCCAGGTTTGATCCCTGGTGGGTGAACTAGGACCTCTCATGCTGTAGAGGAACCAAGTCTGAGTGTCACAATTACTGAGCCTGCAAGCTACAACCAGAGAGTCTGCAATGCAAGGAAAGATCCCACATTCTGCAACTAAGACCTGATGCAGCCAAATAAATTTTTTAAAAAGGAAAGAAATGACTTAAAGAAGAGGTGGACCGGATGCATCTGCATGCAAAAAGGTCGTGGCAGTCAGAGCACCCTCCCTGAGCAAAACTGTTGTACACTTTTTGCCTGGTAGAACCTAGCTCATAATAAACCCTCAACAAATACTTTTTAAATAAATGAGTTAATGAATGAGACGGTATCCGAGTTCAACTTAACTTTTTCCCGTAATGGACTAATCAGCAGGGATTTTTACTTTCTTTTGTTTTAGCATCTAACTTAATACTAATCATATTTCCGGGGAAGTTGATACAATTTTGAGATGCCGTTCTGTCCCCGAGACTGAGCCCATGTAAGTGGGTTGTGTGAGGTTTGTGCGAGGTTTGCAGGGTTGTCACAGAATATCAGAGCCAGAAGGATCCTAAAAAGGAAGCACTGTAGTCCAATTCCAAAGGCCCTCCCCTCTTTTATCCAATAAAGTAACCCAGAGAAGTGAGTGACTTGCTCAATCAAGGCTACTTGGAGGTAGCCTCCAAGTCTACATGAGGGGGGCTCGGCTCACCTGCAGCTCAGGCCATCCCAGCCGCCCCTTCCTCTCCCCAGGCCAGTGTCACCTCAGGAGGGAGGACCAGGCTGGGGCTGAAACTGGTTTCATTAGATCCCTAAACCCTCTACCCCCTCGGGCCCCCTTCTATCAGGGCCCTGTGTATTTCTTTTCTGGGGACTCCCAAGTGGCTGGTTAGAAGCTACCACTGGGCTTTGCTGATATGAGAACAACAATATTAATAGTCCTCACTGGACTCTGTGGTTTATGCAGGCTTTCCCATCAATTGAACAACAATTCTGAACCCCATGTGACAGGTGAGGAAACTTAGGTGCAGAGGTGAAAGGAATTGCCCAATTCTCACAGGACAAGGCAGGATTGAGGTCTCAGGTTTGCTAATTCTTAGTCTAGCCTCTGAGCCAGCCAACCACACATATGAGAAAAAGTTTGTGAAAAAATTTCCATATAATCGTAAACTGTGTTACTGGCCAGAGGATGGGGTGTGGGGAACTTTTGAGGGTTTTGAAGCTAGAGGAACAGGTGTTACAGAGCAGAGAGCTACTCAGTTTCCCAAATGTTCACTGTCTCTCTCCTTGGCTTCTCTTACTCTCAGTCTATCTTAGATGGAGTTTGTTCTCCATCGAATGAATCTGGGAGGCCATAGAGTGTATATGTGCTCAGACCCTGGTGGCAGACCAATTTGGATTCAAGCCTGGCTTGGGGCTCTCTGAGATTCTATTTCCTCTTCTGTTGAAGAGGAGTCTGTTCTGTGCAAGCTCTGTACTGGTGAGGTGCAGGGTGAGAAGAGGTGAAGAGGGCCAGCAGTTATCAGAAGCATCTTCCACCCAGGTTTACGACCCTGTCTCTCTCCCAGGACTGTGGAAAGGCCTGTAACATTCCCAGTCCAGGTCTCTTCCATCTGAGAAAGTGAATGGGGTGGTCCAGAAATATCTCCAGGAGGACTCCATGTATCTCAGGAACATTTTTAAAAATTTATAGGTTCCTTTACTTTTTATTAAAAAATTATTTTATTTAATTTTGTGGCCACACTGTGTGGCATATAAGATCTTATTTCCCTGACCGAAGACTGAACCTGTGCTCCCTACAGTAGAAGGGTGGAGTCTTAACCACTGGGCCACCAGAGACGTCCCATCTCAGGAATATTTTTGAACTCCGAACAGAAGATAGCCTGGCCCTCTGAATTCCTCCCCACCCTGCTCCCACCTCCAGTGGAGGCCAGCTACCTAAGCCACTCTGCCCTGGAAAGTCGTCAGTGACACTCTGTCTATCTCCGTCTCACTCCTACTGCTCCTCACCTTCCCTGGCGTCAGGCTTTGACAGATCCAAGAGGCTGGAAAAGGAAGGTGCCAAGGAGGAAAGGGAAGTTATAAATACATTGGGGGAGAGACTGGGCTGCCTCCTGGTGTGGGCAGGAGGCTCCTGGAGTGCTGGGGAGGAGAGTCCAGAATCCAGGGTCAACACTGGGGCCTCCAGCACACTCATCACTGTCACCATCCTTCCTTCCACCATTGGCTTTGCAGGCCACGTACCTGAGTTCAAATCCCAGGGCCTGCATTTGGGCAATGACGTCACTTCTCTCTTTGTCTCCCCTTTGTGAACCTGGGTAACAGCTGCAGCTATATTGGCTGGAGTGAAGGTTTCGTAAGACACTCTAGGTGAGAGTTCTTTGCAAGCTCTGAAGTGCTGTGAAGAAGTTTTCTATAGTATCACCACCATTGTCACTGAGTGGCCACCCCCTAAATGTCTTCCCCTCTGAGGCGGACAGCCTCCTCTGGTGAAGCGGCTTGTGCTATTGGCCATAAGTGAGGTACAGGTACTGTGACAGCTGGTCATGCGAGGGGATATGTGCCTGGTGGTCAGGTCTTAGGTGCAAGCTCATCACTGTCACTGTCTCCTCTGGTAAGGGGACCTGTGGTGATCAGTCACCTCTGAGGTACCCTTGAACTGCCGTGACAGCCTCCACTGGTGAGGAGGGGGTGGTATCAGCCATGTCTGAGGCACACATACACTGCTGTCACAGGCCCCTCAGGTAGAGAATTTATGGTTAGTGGCCATGTCAGGGGCACCCCTGCCCGCTCTCACAGCCTCCTCAGGTGAGGGGGCTGTAGTATCTGTCACATGAGAAGTAAGTGTGAAATGCTGTGAAAGCCTCCTCAGGTGGGGGAAGTGTGATGGTTCGTGTCTCACCACACGCTCCTGGCCTGTGGAACTGGGACATCACTTGCACATGTACCTCAGACCTCATTGCACAACACTAACCTGTATAGGGTAGGACATGTAGCATTATCACTGGTTAACCCATGTTAATGGGAACCAATGTTCCCAACCAACCAATGGTATTCCTATCTCTTTAAGAATTTTCCACAGTTTGCTGTGACCAAACACAGTCAAAGGTTTTTACGTAGTCAATAAAGCAGAAGTAGGTGTTTTTCTGAAATTCTCTTGCTTTTTTGAGATCCAATGGATGTTGGTAATTTGATCTCGGGTTCCTCCTCTGCTTTTTCTAAATCCAGCTTGAACATCTGGAAGTTCACGGTTCACATACTATTGAAGCCTCACTTGGAGAACTTTGAGCATTACTTTGCTAGATGAGTGTAATTGTGCACTAATTTAAATATTTTTTGGCATTGCCTTTCTTTGGGATTGGAATGAAAACTGACTTTTTCCAGTCCTGTGGCCACTGCTGAATTTTCCAAATTTGTTGGCTTATTGAGTGCAGCATTTTCACAGCATCATCTTTTAGGATTTGAAATAGCTCAATTGGAATTCCATCACCTCCACTAGCTTTGTTCATAGTGATTCTTCCTAAGGCCCACTTGACATCACATTCCAGGATGTCTGGCTCTAGGTGAGTGATCACACCATCGTGATTATTTGGGTCATGAAGATCTTTTTTTGTATAGTTCTTCTTAGTATCTTCTGCTCCTGTTAGGTCCATACCATTTCTGTCCTTTATTCTGCCCACATTGCATGAAATGTTCCCTTGGTGTCTCTAATTTTCTTGAAGAGATCTCTCGTCTTTCCCGTTTCCTCTAATTTTTTGCATTGATCACTGAGGAAGGCTTTCTTACTTCTCCTTGCTATTCTTTGGAACTCTGCATTTAAATGGGTATAACTTTCCTTTTCTCCTTTACCTTTAGCTTCTCTTTTTCAGCTATTTGTAAGGCCTTGTTAGACACCATTTTGCCTTTTGCATTTCTTTTTCTTGGGGATGGTCTTGATCACCGCCTCCTGTGCAATGTCACGAATCTCCGTCATAGTTCTTCAGGTACTCTGTCTATTAGATCTAATCCCTTGAATCTATTTGTCACTTCCACTGTATAATCATAAGGGATTTGATTTAGATCATACCTGAATGTTCTAGTGACTTTCCCTACCTTCTTCAATATAAACCTGAATTTTGCAATAAGGAGTTCATGATCTGAGCCATAGTCAGTCTAATTTTTGCTGACTGTATAGTGCATCTCCATCTTTGGCTGCAAATAATATAATCAATTTGATTTTGATATTGACCATCTGGTGATGTCCATGTGTAGAGTCTTCTCTTGTGTTGTTGGAAGAGGGTGAAGAAGTACTGGAGATGGATGGTGGTGATGGTTCTACCACAATGCAAATGTACTTAATGTCACTGAACCATAAACTTAAAATGGTTAATATGGTAAATTTCATGTTTTAGATATGTTACCACACACACACAAGGCTATGGTTTTTCCAGTAGTCATGTATGGATGTGAGAGTTGGACCAAGTGGCAAAGAATTGATGCTTTTGAATTGTGATGTTGGAGAAGACTCTTGAGAACAAGTCATCCTAAAGGAAATCAACCCTGAATATTCATTGGAAAGCCTGGTGCTTAAGCTGAAATTCCAATACTTTGGCCACCTGATGCGAAGAACTGACTCGTTGGAAAATACCTTGATCTTGGGAAAGATTGAGGGCAAGAGGAGAAGGGGACAACAGAGGACAAGATGGTTGGATGGCATCACTGACTCAATGGACATAAGTTTGAGCAAGCTCTGGGAGATGGTGAAGGACAGGGAAATGCTGGGAGCTGTCAGGATGCCGTTGGATGACAAGGTCACGAGACTAAGAAGGAAACTGCAAAGCGGATTTTCCTTGGGGCACCCCAGGGCAAGGCCCTTCCTGGTATTTTTCTTGGGAAGTTCTGTTTATGCTCATCTCAGTAGGTCAGTCCCAGTTAGAAAGAATTTGTCCTGAGATAATTCCCTCAGACCTTATTTCCCTCAGAGGGTCCGGGAAGGTGAATTCCCTTCCCCGAGGACAAAAGAGGAATAAAAGGGACATTTAAATAGATTACTACACCTCCTACTCGTTACTGGGAGTTTACCAAGAGTTCTCTGGGGGTCTTGGCAAGGCCACCACCAGAAGGGCTCATACTTGGGTCACCTTTCCACCTCCCACTCCCCCGACCACTCCACAGTGGAAGCTCCCTTCCTTGAAGAGACCAGGGTGGATGGGACTTAGGAATTCTCATAACTGTAGCCAGTATAGTTGGAGACATTGATTGCTTTAGGATAGTGTAGACATAGGAATTCATTATAGTAGTTATGCAAGGTTAATAGGGTTTTATTGCTAAAGCAGTGCTGCTAGACTGTCTCATTGTCCTCTTTCCTCTTTCCTCATAAGAACCATAGTGTCAGAACAGAATGAGACAAGTAGTGGTTGAGGTTACTAAAATAAAAACAGTTTCAAGCTTAGCCTTGCCCTCAAGCCTTTACACAGCTGCACCTGATGAGAGAAATGCAACCTTTCTACTTAGATTGCTGTACTTATCATGATTGAATGAAGTATGCTGAAGACAATAAAATAATAAACATACTATTGTTAAATCTGTTTACACAGAAATCCTACTTCTGCAAGGGGAATGCTTCAATAATAGATTGGGGAATGAGCTCAATGTTAAAAGCTGTTGATGGAAGGTAGAAAACAAAAGATTGTATAGAATGATATATGATGTAATGAGGATGTTTCTTGGGTATAAAACTGTAAACCAATCACAATAAAGAGAGACTGCTCCATCAACATATTGACTTAGCTCAGTACTTCAGCGACACCACTCATCCCTCAAGACCCCTGGATCCCTCCGGGGCTGGACCCCGGCAGTTGGCGCCCAAGGTGGGGCATGAACCTAGGACCCTGAGATTAAGAGTCTCATGCTCTACCAACTGAGCTAGGCATGCTACAAAAGAGTCGGACACAACTGAGTGACTGAAAACAACAACCACACCCCTCCCCACCCCCAAAATTAAGTGACACAGCTACCAAGTGGAAAAAACCAGTACTCCTGCCCCAAAGCCTTGTTCTTGTCCACCCACGATTTCTTCTCACTAGTAAGTGGAACTTCTAATCTGGCAGAAGACAGAGGAGTAGTAGGCATCCACATCAGGCTGAGAGAGAGGTTGATCCTGAGGGCCCCGGGGTATGGGCCAGGGCAGGGTTTGAAGCAAGGAGAAGCACGGTCAGATTTAAGGGCTGGAAAGTACCCTCTGGCTCACAGCAAGATGGAGACTGGAGATAGGGAAGAGGCTGGGACACTGCCCAGACCAGAGCTGCTGGTGGCAAGCACCAGGGCACTGACCGCAGAACGGGAAGAGGTAGGCTGCTCTGAGAGACGAGCGTGGAGGAGAGAGAGAGGGGAACAGGCAGTTACTACACCCACTGGGCTCCCCTGGCCTGTCCACTTCAGCCTCCTCTGACAGTCTCCTCTCCAGCCCCGTCCCCGCCCGCCACCCCGCGCCCCGACTGGAGTCTTAAGGGAAGAGCCAGGGGCGCAGATCTCCTCTCTGGCCCCCAGGGGGCAGTGTTACAAAGTCTGCAGGGCACTGGGGAGCTTGCAGCCGGAGGGGAAAGGCTTGCTCCCCTCCGTCTTCGCGGCACCTCCACCCCTGTGTCCTCTCTCCCAGAAGTCAAATTATTAATAACTGTAACCTCCCATGTCCCACACTTGACACTTTACAAAAGCAGTACATCCATTAGCTCACATGTTCCTTCCCCAAAGATGGGGCAGAGCAGAAAGAGACCCAGGACAACCACTTTATAATAAGGAAACCAAGGACCAGGCAGGAAATAGGACCTGGCCAAAGCCAGTGCGTTAGTTAGAGCCAGGGTTGGGAGCCACAAGCCAGCCAGTGCCCTGTCTGGACCCTGTGAGAAGGAACAGTCTGCAGCACCCACAGAACAACAGGTCACCCCACCGGCCTGGGCGCCCCAAATTTGCCCTTGAACTCCCTCCCACCTCAGAGGTAATTGATTCCCATGGGGTTGTCATTGAGTTCTGACTGCCCTGGCACGCACCTGATTTGCTTCTTCCTCATCCTCCGCCTCCAGAATTACAAGAGTCATCGCCATTACCACCATCACCATATTAATAACGGCTTGTGTCTGCTCAGCTCTCAGACTTAGTGAGCACTAATCCATCAGCTCATCTGAGCCCTCAGACAGCCCTGGGAAGGTATTTCACAGACAAGGGCACCAAGGATCAGAGATGGCAAGAGACCAACCTCAGATCACCCAGCTAGGTCTCCGGAGAGTTTAAGTTGAAGACAGAGTGAGATGGTTGGATTTAGTGTAGCCCTGCCAGGAGGTTTCCCATCGTATCTCCAGATGAGGAAACTGAGCCTCAGAGATCTTCTTACTGGGTCAGGATGAAACCATCTGTTGCCACATTCATGCTCTGTCTGGGCACGGAGCATGCAGAGTTTCTAGCAGAATACATATTCTCTTGAGGCTAGTGAGAGGTAGAGGCAGCTGGCCACAGGGGAAGGCTGCTGTTAGGGCAGACAGGCTTCTCTAGGAAGAAACTCCAGGCCAGGTTTAAGCTTCAGAGAGCACAGCCAGGGCTACACAGGGCTGGGTGGGCTGGAGGAGACAGTGGCTGTGCTGAGCCAAGGTGGGTAGGGCTGAGTGGCCAGGCGACGCTTACCTGCCTGCAGACCTATCTGCTCACCCAGTTGGGAAATTTGCTGTATTCTGATCCAGGAGCCATGCCAACAAAGGTGGGAAAGTCCTGAACCCTTGGCAGGAAGGGGGTCTGTTTCTCTTCCACCAGAGGGAGATATCAAAACCCAGGGAGAGACTGTGACTTCGCCGTGGTCACAACGCAGGAGAACCTGCTGGTCTCCTGGCCTTAGTCTCCCAATCTGAAAAGGCGAGGGATTGAATTAAATGAGCTCCAAGTTCTTTCTGGGCTCTGACTTTCTGAGTGCCATCCTTGCTGTCCTTGACTCAGACCCCAGCCTGGCTGTATCCTCGACATGTAGCCCCAGGCATGGCCTCTCTAAGTGTCAGAGTCCTCATGACTAAAGTAAATATGATACTGCCTCCCCTGGGTACATCTAATGAGCCATGCATGGGATCATGTGGGCACAGCTTGGGCTCTGACCTCCGCACAGCATCTGGGGGTAGGGATGACTGAGGCTCTGATGGAGGCCATTGCTCGTCTGCCTGGCCAAGGGCTCATTTATAGATATCCGCTCCCTGACTGCCAGGCCAGAGGGAAGTGGGAACAACAGTGCTGATGTGGCAGTTTAGGGCTTTTTTTAGGAAGGAGCCTCTGCCACTCTTCCCCTTCCCCCAGTGCCCTGCCCTGCCCTGCATCTTCTGGACATTTTCCCAGTGATCCTCAGAACAGTCCTGAGGTTGGGCCATTTGATGTCACCATCTCCATTTAACAGATAAGAAAACTGAGGCCCAGGGAAAATAAAAGGCTTGCTTCAAGTTACGCAGCAATGTTGTTATAGCGCTGGGACCAGAATTGAGGTCTTAAGGCTGAAGCCTGGGGCTCTCCCCTTGTCTCCAAATTCAGATAGTTCTACAAAATGAAGAGTCCCCTATCTTGCTTGGTTTGCAAAAGAGCTTGGGTTCTTCAAACGGCTTGGAGTTTCACAAGCTGCATCAGACTCGACACAAGATGCAGGACTATGCAAACATCATGGGGCCCTGGAAGCTGCAGAGTTCTGTAAACTGTGCCAGGCTTTGCCACCAGCATGGGACTCTGAAAAGGCATCAAGCTTTGCAAACTGTGTGTATCCACAGATGGTGTTGCAATCCACACACATCCTAGGGCCCTGTGAAATGTATAGGGCTCAGCAAACAGCATGCTGGTAAGTGGCAATGGTGGGGTGCAAACCAGGTTGGATGAATCTCAAGCCTGGGCCACCCAAAATGTTAACTTCACTGCCAGATTAGTCCAAGAGTTATCTGAAGGCCTGTTAGCCTAACTCCCAAAAGGTTCTGGAGATTGGACTCATCCTCTAATTCCACAGCTGAATTCAGGAATATTCTTGAACCTGGGTCAGCCTGGGGAGGCTGAAGTGATAAATGAAGGCTGCTCATGCCTGAGGTTACTGTATGTTCTGTGCCCTGTGGGGTGCTGTGCATGGTTAGACTCAGAGATTGGTGAAATGAACTTAGCCAGCCAAGCCAGTCCCAACATCATTCCATGTACAGAGCTTCCGCAGCCTCTGGAGCCACGGTGGGGGTAGTGAGCTTCCAGAAAGTTAAAAGGGACCTTTCCTCTCTCAACCACGTGCCTGCAATTTGGAGTCTGGAAGGCTGCACCTCTGCCAATCTCTGTGAGGACTCACAGTGCCTGTCTGAAGGATTTAGAAAGGGAAAGCCAGTTTGGCTTTCTCAAACAGGATTGGGGTCTGGTTTCCTATCAACTGAAGCCAATCGTTGACCTCTCCCTGCATGGTGGTCCTGCATTCCCATTTCTGATCTCTCAGAGACTCACTCACACTACGAGTATCTGTCAAGGGCCTACTATGCGCCAGGCTGATCTGTGATTGTTTCAGATACTTGCCACTTCCTTCTAGCATCCGTTATGCCACTAGGAACCAAGTGGGGCTCATGTGTATCTTTCTGTTGTTGCACTCCAATCCCACATCCTTGTAACATGCAAAGACTCTGTTCTTGGAACTGCTTTGGGTTCACTTCTGTATCTTGGATTTGGAGAAACCCAGAGGTCTTCCTCAGAAAATGCAGCCTGGGAGGAGGAAAAAGCCTGGTTCCTAGCATCAAAGGTTCAAGGCTAGACCCCACCACCTCCTAACCCCAGTTACTGAGACTCAGTGCCTCATCTGTACAATGGGGGAATATGTTCCTGGCCCAAAAGGTCATTAGGAGGGGCCAGTGGGGCCTCACGTGTGAAAGTGCTGAGCAAGGCAGAAGAGGCAAACCAGGTTCATTTTCCCTTTCCCTGCCCTATTCTGAGTCCTGCCTCTGCCACTCCCTTCTCTGAGCTCCAGGCCTCAGGCTTGGGTTCTTTCCCGCACTGAACGGGTCAGCACAGCGGCCCTGCGAGTGAGGACTTTCAGTCCTTCTTTACAGAGGAGGCAGCTGATGCTCAGAGAGGTGCAGGGACTTGCCTTAAGTCACTTGACCATGGGATGACAAAGCTGAGATAGCCTTCAGGTCTGTCTAGTTCCAAGGCTTCAGTCTTCGGTCCAGAAAACTCTGGAGATCTCCGATAAGCTCTTCTGTTCTCCAACCCCACCCTCCACTGAGATGGCCATACTTTATGGAGCTGTTGCCATGAGTCCTCATTTCCCAAGGGCTGGCCACTGTGATTCCCAGTGGATGGGGTCCCTCCTTGCTCTGGATCTGTGGAGCTCAGAGAAGAGATAAGGGTTCAGTGAGACAGGAAGAGAGCTTGAGGGAGACAGAGGTTCAGTGAATGAGGACAGTGGGAGAAAGGGCCTTATATGGGGCTCATGAAGGGGGAAAAAAGTTCAGTAACTGAGACAAGAGTTTGTTGAGGGAGGAGGCTCAGAGTGAGTGCCGAGAGAAGACTGGAAAATCAGGACTGAATGACCCCAGGGCTGGGAGGGGCCATCCACATTCCCTCCACACCCTCAACTCTCCACCACTAACTAGTAGGAGAAAATATCCAAGGGAAATGCCACATCAAGAGGCTGGGAAGGAACAGGCTGAGGGGAGGCTCGTGAGCAGCCTCCTCCCATCAGCGGGGCTGGATCTAAACAAACCCAGCCTCCTCCACAACTTGGGTCCTGGGCTGTCTGAGCCAGAAATCAGAGGAATTCAGAGGAAGAGACAGAGAGTAGGAACAAGTGACTAAGGGAGCTAGGCCCTTGGGGGGCAGAGTCAAGTCTGAGCAGGACTTCATTACCCACCTGGAAGAGGGGGCTGCTGTCCAGTGTGGCTCAAGAAACATCGGTAGACCCAGTGGCTGGAATCAGCACACTGGTGCATCCCCACTGCAGCTCCCCAGCTGCTGTCTCCGGGAGCTTCCATAAGCTCTCACTGCCTCTCTCCTGCTAAAATCCAGTCCTGCGATTGGAATAGGGGCTGAAACTCACCGCCCCACTCCAGAAGTCATGGCACCCAGGATAGGTAAGTCTGGACAAAGTAAGAAAGGGGCATTGGTAGTGAGTCTGGGGGCCATGTTCCCAGGGTGAAGGGTGAGGCTGTAGAGCTAAGATATGTGCACTGGGGTCAGGGGAGTAGGGGCTCCCAGTTCCCTACCTAGAGCCAGGCATATGGCCAGACCTAGTGACAGTGTGTCGAATGATGAATGAAGGACCGGAGAGGTAAGAAGGGTTGCTCTTTACTCAGCTGAAGACAGGGCAGCCAGCTTAACCTCCCTGCTGAGACAGAGAGACTGAAAGGGCAGTGGAAGGACAGGCCCCCTTTTACTCCCCATGCCTTGGTCCCTCTCTGAAGCAGGCAAAGATAGAGACAGACAGAGCAGACCAAAATAGAGACAGAAGTATATAGTCAGAGATCCAGCAAGTCCAGAGACACTCAGAGTCGGACAAAGGTGGAGACAGAGGCCAGAGATGTCAGGAGAAGACAAAGATCAACAGGTGTCAGCTGCAGTGTGCAGAAGACAGGGGATCCAGAAGAGACCAGAGAAGTAAAGAGAAGTGGAGACAGAGAAGGGGAGAACTGACAACAGAGATCAAGAGAGAGCAGACTGAGTTGGAAAGCTGAGAAAAGAAGCGGAATCACAGAGAGACCTGCAGAGACCTTGGGCATTGGAGTGGGGAGGAGGCGGGCGGGAAGGTGTCTTGAACTCGAGAAGAGAAACTGAGACCAAACGGCGGTGGTTCTGGGAAGAGGAGCACCCAGTTCCTGGGGCAGGAAGAGGGAGGTGGGAGAAACAAAGGGTCTTCAGACAAGGTGGCCCTCGGGCTGGACACCCTGTGGTGATCGTCTCTGGCCTCCCTGCGGCTGTTTGTGTGCCTCACACCCACTCAGACAAGGCCAGACTTGCGCCCAGAAGAAGGAGACTTCCTGGGTTGAGCGGGCGGATGCGGCTGTGTTGCAGCCCCCGCTTGGGGACAGTGGTGTGGAAGGAAGGGTGAGGGTGGATGCTTCCTCTGAGGGCCTCACAGGAGAGATGACAATGAGGTCAGATTCAGGTGGGTTGGTTTGGAGATGGGCCACTAGCAAACCAAATTCTCAGTCAGCCTTGGCAAGCTGTGGGATCCTGGTGATCCTATGGGAAGGGGAAGAAACTAGAGACTTTGGCTGTACGGTACCTGTCTTTCAATTGTTATTCTGATGCCAGCAGGGCTTGGTTCTGGAATGTTCTCTAGCTGGTCCTCCACTTCTCACACATACAGCAGGAGGGAGGCTGATCCCAGCATCTGCCCACTGAGCCACCAGAAGCTACCTCTGGCCTCCCTTCCAGAGCCCTAATCTGAGCTGAGGCCAGACTTCCTCCATGCCCTCTTTCTGGTCTGAGGGTTGTGGGCAGGACAAAGGGCCTGGGAAAAGACCCACACCCAGCGTGCCGGAGGGATAGGGGTCAGCAGTCCCAGCCAGGGGCTGAGAGCAGAGGAACCAGGGTCAGAACTGGCCCTCAGTGAAGCCTTACCACCAACTCACCATGTGCTTTTAGTAACAGGCAGAGTGTCCAGGTCTGTGGGGGAGGTGCTTGAAAAAAATTATCTCCCCAGGCCATTCCTATTTTTGTGATTCAGAGAAGCCACTTTCCCTTCTCTGCACCTTTGCTCAGCTTTCCCTCTACCCAAAGGAAGGCTCCTGCCCACATCCCATTCTGGTGAAATCTGCCTTGTTTTCTAACTCTTTCAAATGCCACCTCTTCCAGGAAGCCTCCCTAACTGATCCTCCCAGTTGGAAGTAATCTCTCTCCCATATGCTATTTGGCCTTCCCTTTGCAGGGAGTTTCCTGGTGTTGTTTCTGTTGTTCTTTCCAGTCTTAGGTTCAAATGTGGGCCAACCGAGGATAGGAGGTAGGACAAAGGAAAGAACCAGGTTCACACTGCAGCTCTGCATCACTGGCCTGATGAGAATGCACACTCTCACCCTTTTTTAATATGTGAGGAAACACATGCTCACAGAGGGTAAGTGACACATCCAAGGTCACCCAGCAAGCAAGCAGCAGAGTAGGGGGCCAGAACCAGATCAGCCGGGTGCCAAAGCCCTTTCCCTTCTGTCCCTTCCTCTTCCCTCCACACACCCCACACTGGCTAGTCTCCACCCACCGTGGGCACTTCTCCACTGGCTCTAGACAAAGCAAGCTGTTGTCTGGGAGCTAGTGACTCCAGAGGGGGCAGGAGAATTATTCCTCCCAGGCTTGGCCGTGTCCTCTGGGCCAGATCTCGGGAAGCTGAAAAACACATGGCGAGCTTGCTTAGACCCCACAATTGGGTGCCAGGTATCTACTCCCCAGTCTGCGTCTGTCTCTCTCTGGGATTCACTTTCTCCATCTGTGCAGTCAATGGTGGGTTGGCTGAGGTGGTCACTTGGTCCCTACCACTGCTAAGAAGCTCAGCTTTCTGTCTCTGGAGTGAAGAGTCCTTTTGTATGGGGCAGGGGCTTGGCTATCTCCAGGGTGCAAGTCTAGTCCCATCCACATCCTGGGTGTAGAGATGAGATAAACTTGGCTCCTGCCACCCCTTCTGGGCTTCAGTCCAGAGCCCTGAGTGCTAATGTTTGGAGTGATGGAGAACAAGGCCCACCTCCCCACCCTGGGAGCTCCCTGGGAATGGGGTCTGACTTGATCCATTCCTCAGGCCCCAGAACCCCGCACAGGTAAGGCAGAGGTCAGGTATTGGGGAAGGTGCAGCCCAGAAGCTATTGTTTTTCTTCCTCATGCTCCCACCCCCATCCCCACCCCCATGACATTCCTTCCCTCCTCCAGCCTGCTTTGAAAACCTACTCTTGTTGAGGACTGGAGATTCCTGATAGGAAGTGAGATGGGGCTACAGTGAGGTGCTTGGGAGTAACCGTAAGCACAGAGAGAGATGAGCCAGGACTAGTGGTTGGTGGACAGGGTGTGGCCTGGGCCAATGCCCACATGTCTCTGAGCCTCAGGCTCTGTGTTTTAGGTCTAAGGAGGCCAGCCTGGATTCCCTGCAGGCTCGGGGCTCACCCTCCCTTCTCTGTCCCTTCATCTCTATTTTTAGGGTCATCTTGGGTCTAGATGGAGTAGTCGGGGTCAGAATCGGGAATAGAAAGTCCCAGCACAGGGTCTGTGACCCAGCTTGGAAACC
Organism: Antilocapra americana; assembly: GCA_007570785.1. Classification (NCBI taxonomy): domain Eukaryota; kingdom Metazoa; phylum Chordata; class Mammalia; order Artiodactyla; family Antilocapridae; genus Antilocapra; species Antilocapra americana. The sequence goes on along the minus strand of ML663009.1, from coordinate 505,390 downwards.
ACCAGAAAAAAGCAACAGCTGGAGGCCTGCAGCATGTTATTGTCTTCCCAACAGACCCCCCAAGGGTCCTGCTAGAAGGAATTTCCCAAAGATGAAAGCCAAGGCCAAAGCCTGAGACCTGACCCTGCTTCCTGTCTTTGATTCTAACCTTCCCCCCCGCCCCCCCGCACTGTGGAGAAACCCCTTGGGGGCACGAGGGGAACTGAAGCCTTTTGGAGCCCCGTGCTCCCCTAGGCCACCCCAGGCCCATGCTGCAGACCCTGCTTCCCCAGACCCCCACACTCCAGCCTTCTCTTCTCCCTCATTCAGTTTAGCTCAATTCAACAATCATGTTTTTAAGCTGAGCCAGGTCTTGCAAGATGAGAAGTGGTTTTCTGAGAAGGTAGGATACCTTGGGAAGCAGGCTGAGGGTATAACATGTGCAAAGGCAGAGAGGTGGAAAAGAACAGGAGGGAATTTGGGGGATGGCAGGCATCTACTGGATTTACAGAAGAATGTTCACTAGGGGTGGCCTTGATCTCCTGGAGGCTGAGGTGTCTGGACTTACGTGCTGACGATGGGGTGGAAGGGTGGTTAACCATTGTTGAGAACCACAGTATACCAGGCAGGATGGTCTCCTTTCATCCTACCAAAAATTCTGTGTGCCCAGAGAGGGTAGCTGAGGCTTAGAGAGGCTAAATAAACTGCCCAAGGTCATGGCTACAATGTAGCAAACAAATATTTGAACTCAAAGTCTTCTGACCCAGAGGGTTTCAACAGGGACCTGCTATAGTCCATCAGGACCCAGGAAAGGAGAGCCTCTGCCTGGGGGTAGTCCACTGGCTTATCGATAGGCAGATAGGAGGGGGACATAAGTGATGAAGGTGGGTGACCAGCCTGGCATCCCAGAGAAAGGGCTGAGGAAACTGAACCAGGAGGTGGAGGAGAGGTGGAGGGAGAGGGACTGGCGTGGGCCGCAGGAGCTAGGCAGGGGAGCCAGCAGGCTGAGGGAGCCCAGGGAAATCTAGGAGGTAGACTGGAGGTGGGGTTGACCATGAGGCTGGCCTCCTCCTATCCCAGCACATTCAGAGGGAGGTACCTGCAATCATTGTGACAGATGAATTGCCCAGTGTCTGCTGCTGTGAATATTTGCCTCCCCAGGCTTGGGTGTGTGAGTGCTGGAGGTTGGTAGGCTTTCCAGAAACATCCGGACTCCTTTGTGACACTGCTCTATCACCTCAATCTTGGCATCTGAACATGGTTCCAGCATGGGTTCCTCCTTTTGCTCTGTTTTCCTCCGTCTGGGCATATATGCGATGGGCCTTCTCACTTTCCAAGCCAAGTTTGTCCACGTGTGGCTTTTCTTTCCTTCTCTCCACACATGCCTTCCAGATGGAGGGCCAGAGGACCAGCTTTGGCCCATGTCCTCTCATGGGCTCTCCTGGAGCCCATGGCCCCCTAGGCCTCTTCCGCTGCCAGCTCCCCTACCACCCCAGACTCACACATTTAAGGCTGAGCTCACCATTACCCTAAAATCCCACCTTCCATGGCAGTACACCCAAAAGCTGTACCTCTCCCCAACCCCCATTCCCCTGCCCCCAGGGCTCCTCGGTTTTCTGCACTCCCCACTGACCTGCTTTTCCAGCAGATCCTGTCCATCTCACCTCTGGGCTGTGGTTCATCAGCTCACTACTCTGCATCCCTACAGCCCCTACCTGGCCCAGGCCCCACAACCATCTGCTCCACTGCTCCTTACTCCTGCCTTCTCCCTGGTCCTGGCCCACAGCCTGACACCTCCACTCTCCCCCAAATGGCACAGAGGTCTTTATAGGAGGCCAGATTAGACCTCATCCTTGAGCCCAGGATGAAACCCAGCCCTCCAGCCTGACATTCAAGGGCAGTCATAGACTGGCCACTCCAGCCTCACCTCCCCACCTTGACCCCAGAGCTCCTGTCTTCCTGGACTATGTTTCCTGAGCAGTCTTTTCACTTTCATACTTCTGCCCTTTACTCTGATGTTTCTTCTCTGAGGAAGCCTTCCAAACCTTCCAAAGTAGGTTAGAGCCTCTTCACTACATTTCTAAAGTCTTGGAACTCCTTGTGTCACATAGCGAGCACGTGCTGTGATTCTGTGTTAGATGTTTGCCCCGTTGCCACACATACACACACAAACACACACACACACACCCTCATAGCTCCCTGACAGCAGGGACCTAGGCTGCTTGCTTCCAAAACCCTGGCCTCCTGTCTTGTGGAGACGTCAGCATGTGTGAAACCTTCACTCTTACTCCTAGAAGCAGCAGAGACCAGATGCATCCCCCACCATGGGGATCCTGGGCAAGTCATGGCCTTTTCTGGTCTTGTTGCCTCATCCTTCAAAGGGTTCACTCAGCCCTGGCTTCCTGTCCAGCAGTTCTCTGCAGGCCCGGGGGTGCTGTGGGTCACAGACAGGGAAGCCCATAGGCAAGTGTAAAGGGCCCTAGAGAAAGCCAGATGAGCTCAAAGGGGCCCTCACAGGGCAAACTGCCACATGAAAGGCCAGCATCTTAGACCAGCTGTTTCCATATGGGAAAGTAGGCCCAATGTGGCCAGATCTGCCAATCTTTTAAGAAAAAACAAAAATTGGGAGTTGTGTGTGAAATTTCCTGACTTTTGAATGCTGGCAACCAGCTTAAAAACACTCAGTGAGCCAGCATTGTTGCATTGTTCAAGCCAAATAAAAACGGCTAGGAGTCAGATGCGCCTCCAGGCAGGACCACCATCCACCGCACAACTTCAGAGGGCGCCCTTCATCTCACGGCACACAGCTCGTGCAGCTGCGCAGACGGCCTTTGTCCAGGGCCTCTGTGTTTTAACCACTGTCCTGTATTGTCTCTCTGCCAGCTCTTCCCATGGCCCAGGCAAAGTGTGTGTGGTGGCAGGTTTCCAGGAGAGGCCTTACCTTCTCTCTTTTTGGAAGTTTAGATATTTATTTTCTTGGTTGTGCTGGATCTTAGTTGCAGCACATGGGAAATCTTTGATCTTCATTGTAACATGAGAGATCTTTAGTTGTAGCATACAAACCCTTAGTGGGGGGCATGTGGGATTTAGTTTCCTGGCCAGGGATCGTTATCAGGAAAAAACAAAAAAGGTCATGGAATGCAGCAGGTGATTACAGAGCGCAGAGGGAAGACAAGGAGACAGCAGAGAGAGGCTTCCTGAGGGGTCTGTGTCTCTTCAGGGACCACGAGGAGGTGAGAGAGTAATACCGAGGGTGGGTGCCCCCCTGGAGGACAGTAAGTTCTGAGGCCTGGTGACCAGGCCTGGAGATAGCTCCCAGGTGAGTTTGGGGCAAACGCAGACAAAACTGACACTATGAGTCATCCTAGAGTTGACAAAGGATGTTACCTCTGTGACCCTCATGCAGGCTTGAGAGGCAAGGTACATTATTTGTATGTTGCAGAGGCTCAGAGAGGTCTAACTGCTGGCTCACGACCACACTGGGTCTGAGTTATCCTAGGTCGTGCTCGTCTGCTGAGGGACAGGCTGGAATATTCTGGAGAGAAAGTGCCCTTTTCTTGTCCCTCCTTGGTCCAAGCCCTCCTGCTCCATCCTCAGGATGTGAGAATCCTCCCAGGCTCTCTTGGCATTCCTCACTTCATCCCTCCTGAAAGTTCAAATCCGGACCTTTTTACAAGTCCTGAGCTTTCACCACACTCAGGTCCCCTAGACTAGGGACCGTGTCCTTCTCACCACATTTCTCTGTCCAGCCTTGAACTGACCGATGAACTGTCTAAGTGACTGATCAGCTAAAAAATGAGCTGGTAGAACTGTCCCCATACAACCACCTTTGGCAATTCATTGGAGGGAAGCCAGGCCAGAATCAGAAATGGCTACAGGGGGAGTATTCTTCATAGGTTCTAAGGCCATCATTGGTAGCCACCATTTCACAGCTGCCATTAGGGGTCCAAGAGTCAAACAGGTCTGAGCTCCGGTCTAGGCTTTGCTGTTTACCAGCCCCAGGACCTGGCAGGCGCCTTCCCCTCATTCTTGGAGTCACAGAAGCTACCTCAGTGGTTTGCTAGGCAGATGGGTGAGTGTGCCCAGCACAGCACATAGGGTAGCCTCAGGGAGTGACAGTGAGCCTCCTCCATCGGGAGGTGATGGTGAGCTAGAGAGCTGAGTGTCCAGCCCTTGTCTCCCTGGCCCTTCCGGGAGTTTCTCCTGGTTCCCAGGCTCTAAATGTAGCAATGCTCTTGCTGTCCAAAGCAATTATGGAGGCAGGCAGGGTGTTTGTACCTGACAGGGAAGAAAACAATGTTCACTGAGCACCTACTATGCGTCGTATCCGTGCTGGCTCCCGTACATTAGTGACACAAGCTGTTGATAAGACAGAGTCTGTTATTTACCAAAGATAAGGGCCAACACATCTCTTGAAGTTTTGGCAGTGTCTCAGAAAGGGGAGGAAAAATCAATAGCATTGAGCAAGAATCATGATACAACAGTCCAGGGCTTGTTGGTAGAAACATCAAGGTGAAGATTTTGTGGGGAGAGATTCAAAGAATCAGAGGTGCACAGCCTGCTGACAGTTTCTCTTGAAGAGTTGCTCCATCATTCTGGAAGTTTCTGTAATGAACAATCAAGCAATTTGCTGGGGCTGCTCAGTCTAAGAAAAGTAAGAAGAAAATTGCTAATGAAGGCAGTGGAGTAGCAAAGTTAAGTTAATGTCATTGGTAAGGTGCGGTTTGGGGCTTTTGGAGGGAAGGTTCAGGTTCTCAGTGGGCGCTCTCGGCGGTGGGAAGTAGGGGTTGCCATCCCTGTGTTGAGGATGAGGATCCCAGTTGGGGGATTGAAACCTGTGCAACTGCCTGAGCAGTTATGAGTGTGCACAGAGGGAAGGAACCCAGGTCCTCGGGTCTTGTGGTTGACTGGAGCTTGGATAGGAGGGAGAGAGATAATCTGGAGATGGATGATGGCACTGTCAGAGGAAGAGGTTCACGTGGAGGAGGCAGCTGTGTGTGGAAGGGTTCAGCTAGGCCTGTAGCCTCAGAGGTGCTTGAAGATTTCAGGAGAGGGGAAAATTGGCCCTCAGTGGGCCTAAGGTATGCCAGGATTGAGCCAGGCACCCGAGATGCCTTACCTCCCTGAGTAGAGGCTGTATCCTCACCCTGCAGAGGAGACAAGCTAATCAGGGGCACATCCATGCTCCACAGAGGACCAGTGACTGGGCTGTGGTTCAGACCCAGGTCTGGGGACTTTGCAACCTTTGTGTGTGTGTGTGCTAAGTTGCTTCATTCGTGTTCAGTGCTTTGTGACCCCCATGGACTCTAGCCTGCCAGGCTCCTCTGTCCATGGGATTCTCCAGGCAAGAATACTGGAGGGGGTTTGCCATGCCCTTCTCCAGGGGATCTTCCCAACCTAGGGATCGAACGCATGTCTCTTACATCTCCTGCATTGACAGGCGGGTTCTTTACCACTAGCACCACCTGGGAAGCCCCTTGAAACCTACACTCAGTCCCATATCTGCCTGAGATTTGCTGTTGATAGCTGAGAGGTGGCTGGAGGAGGCAGATCCCTGACTCTTTAACAAAAACAGAACAGACAGAGAAAAGCAGCCCTTCCTGTCAGGCTGCTCTCTGAACCTCAGCCCTCATCTCCCAGACTCAGATTCCTGGCCCTGGAGGGGGTTTGTCCGCTGCCAGGACACTCTGCCTTGTAGACATCTGGAGCATCTGAACTGAAGGTCTCTGGTTGACAGAATTTCAGGGCAACTTTCTGACTGACTTTCTGAGCAACTGCAGGACAGTGAGTAACCAAGTGACAAACCTGAACAGACAAGTCTTCTAAAGGACAGTGGACTAGCAGACCAATGACTCGCCAGCGGACAGACAGGAGTGTGCCTGTGTGCATGGCCAGCCATGTGACCCATCGATGGGCACACAGACCCCTGGCCTGCCAGCTCTCGGGCTATAGGATGCTAGCCCTTGGAATCACCTGGCCTACTTTGCCCCCAAACCTGGCTGCCCAACTGGGAGAGGAAGAGGCTGTAATTTTCTCCTGGGGCCTGGCTCCCTGCCTCTCCCCTCATTCCCACAGGGCCCCCGGGCTCAGCTCAGGTGCATTCCCTCAGCTGCCCTCTCTCCTGCAGAGCTGGCCCTTGAAAAAGGCCTTCACAGGATGGTAAGGACCTCCGAGACAGCAGGTGAGGTGGATCTACAGCCCTGGACTCAGGACTTTCCTTCCAGGGGAAGCTCTACCCCTTATGGGGGAGTTGGACTCTCTGCTGCCAGCCCCTCTATAGAGGACTCCAGCCCACACGAAGGACTCAAAGGGGACTGACAACCAGTCTGACCAGCCCTGTTCAGTGACCAACTGGCCACTCAACACACCGACTGGCAGCTGCTCTCAGAACCTGGGGTGCAGGGCCAGGGCTTCCCCTTTCTCCTCAGAGGCTCATACTACAGACTGAGCCACACGAGGGTGGGAAGGTCTGAGCTGGTCCATTGACCTTTTGCCCCCTCTCTCACCCATGCCCTGGGCTTCTTTCAGAGCTGGGGATCCACGTCAGTGACTGCTGTCCTCCCACCCTCAGCTCCCACCCCATCATCTGGTTGGCCTGCCCCTTGGGAGGCAGGCACTGCTGCCTTTCAGGTGGCCTGGCTGGAACTGGCTGGGCCAAGACAGAGAGGGATGTTGTGCTTCTACCCCTCATTAAATCTGTGCAAGCAATGCAGAGCAGCATGAGGTTAACACCTGGGCTTGAGTTCCTGCAGCAGTGTGAACTAGCAGAGCTAGTTACATTTCCCTAATGACTAATGATGTTGAGCATCTTTTCATTGCTTATTGGCCATATCTTTGGAAAAGTATTCAAATAGCTTGAGTAATGTGGCTGAGGAAATGGAAGCGTGTTCACAGGTTAACTACCTGTGAACCTCAGTGTCCCCATCAGAAGCACAGAGCTCATGAATGCACCAAAGGCATGGACCTGTGGAGAGGCTTCACGCTTCATGCTCGCACTTACCATGTTGGCCAAAAAGTTCGTTCGGACTCGATCATGAAAGGATGAACCCGAACGAACTTTTTAGCCAATTTACAGAGCGTGCATGCAAGCCTTTACATACATGGAAAGCATGTAGCACAGTATTTATGTTATTGTGGGTGACTGGGCTCTACTTGTGAGAAGAACTGGAGTACAGAAATTGTCCTGTCAGTCTCCTCTGGTTGAGTTTGCTTGGGATCCCCTTACTTTCTCTTCTTTAAAGTGATGTCCATGGAGCGTTACCTTCACTTCCCTCACCTAGGCCAATCCATCATCTCCTCCCTGTCAGGTGTCACTTTTACTTCAGTATCTCCTTGTTTCCTCTGAGTTTTCATACCCACCAAAGGGACTCCTCCCCAGTCACACATGCTTCCATTTTCTCAGCCAAATTACTCAGGCTATTTGAATAGATACTTTTCCAAAGACATGGCCAATAAGCAATGAAAAGATGCTCAACATCATTAGTCATTAGGGAAATGCAAATCAAAACCACATGAGATATCATTTCACACCCATGAAAATGGCTGTAATCAAAGAGACAGACAATAATATTAGTGAAAATGTGGAGAAATTGGAACCATCACACAGGAGTGGGTGTTAGATGGTGTTAGAAAACAGTTTGACATTTTCTCCAAAAGTGAAACAGAGTTACCCTGTGGATCAGGAATTCAATTCCTGGCTATATACTCAAGAGAACTGAGAATATGTATCTACACAAAAGTTGGTATATGAATGTTCACGGGACCTGGAACAACCCAAATGTCCATCAGCAGATAAATGGATACACTAAATGTAATTGTATGTATATATATATATATATATATATATATATATGTATACACACTAGAGTATCATTTCAGTCATTAAAAGGAATGGAGCACAGATAAATGCTACAACATGGATAAGCCTTGAAATATTACGCTAAGTAAAAAAAGCCAGTCACAAAATATCACATACTGTATGATTTCCTCTATCTGAATGCATTTGAAATATCCAGAGTAAGCAAACTCAGAAAGCCAGAAAATAGATCAGTGGTTGCCAGGAGCTGGAGGGATAGAGGAATGGGGAATGCCTGCTCATGGGTATGGGATTTCTTACTGGGGTGGTGAAAGTATTCTCGAATTAGAGAGTGGTGATACTATATTAGTAATTAGATAGTATGTTACTAATTAGATGGTCATGACTTTTTGAATGTACTAAAACCACTGAATTATGTACTCTGAAAGGATAGATTTTATGGTATATGAATTATACCTCAATTTTAAAAAAACTCCTTAGGCTCCCAGGTACCTTGTGTGAGGAACACAAACCCTCACCAATGGCGGTTGCAGGCTTCCTTTTCCCTCTTGCTGAGTTGGTCTTCCAGGTCTAGAGACATAGCGAGAGGGCCCACACCCCTTCTCTCTGTCAGAAGTGTCCTCAGGGGCCCACACCCCTTCTCTCTGTCAGAAGTGTCCTCAGGGAAGTTTTCAGGCTCCATAAGGAGTTTCTTGAATGAGGGGAAATTCCTGCCAGGTTGAGAGACAGTTGAGACAATGGAGAGGCTTCCGCTGGAAGCGAGGGCCCCAGGAGAGGAGGAAAGTCCTGGAGGCCTGGGCTGCCTGAGGTGCAGATGATTTTCCTCTAAATGGAGAGCTGGAGTCTCCCACAGCTGGGCTTCCAGGCTCCTCACTGAGATTAAACCTCAGGAAACCCTGAAAGATGCCTCTGAAAGGGCTGCAGTGAGTGGGAGACTGACAAGGTTACCATGGTTACCGTGGGACATGAGACCAAGAATCCTGTATGATTTGGGCATTGGACTGGTGAGTTCTGTGATTATCTGCCATGGAGTGCCCTGTGGAAGTGTTGCTATCCATTCCAAACTAGCCCTAGGAAAACCCTTTAAGCCCTGACTTTGGACTAAGCCTTGACCATGCACGGGGTCCTAGACCTCTGATCCTAGACTAAGCCAGACAAACCCTGACCCAGAGGTAGCCTCCAGGAACACTGGACGTCTCACAGATACAGGCCCCAGGAGGGCTAGGGCTATGCATTTCTACACTAGCGCTGTAGCTCAAGGCTATGTGATGGCATCAGCAGCTCCTCACTCCCTAGAAGGAAGCTTTATGCTGGGAATGGAATGAAGAGATGAATAGGTGGTCTCAGTGGGATCTGGCCAGCTTAGGCACACGGAGCACACACATACCCTCTGAGGAAGGGCTCCTTCAGCTCCAGAGATTCAGGAAGGCTGTTGGTGCTTTGACTCAGATTTTCACCAACCCCAGAAACACCTTGGGTTGCCTGGTCAGGGTCATTCTCTGAGATTCTATCTCCACTCTCACTCCCTGGCTTACTATCCCACAGGCCCGGTGGGTGAGGAGCTCCAGGTGCCAGACAAGGAGGCCAAGGCCATGGAGGGCACAGAAGACACACCTGGAGGCAAAGCCAGCCCAAATCCTCAAAATTCGCGGCCAAGTGTGTTCCACAGCATCAAGGTACCTCCTAGGACCTGGCAGGAGAAGTGTCATCGGAGCCTGACAGAGCCGGCTCTGCCACTTCAGTTCAGTTCAGTTGCTCAGGTGTCCCACTTTTTGCGACCCCATGAATCACAGCACACCAGGCCTCCCTGTCCATCACCAATTCCAGTTTAACCAAACTCATGTCCATCAAGTCAGTGATGCCATCCAGCCATCTCATCCTCTGTCATCCCCTTCTCCTCCTGCCCCCAATCCTTCCCAACGTCAGGGTCTTTTCCAATGAGTCAATTCTTTGCATGAGGTGGCCAAAGTATTGGAGTTTCAGCTTCAACATCAGTCCTTCCAATGAACACCCAGGACTTACCAACCACTTACAGGCCATTAAATGCCAAGCAAGGTGCTGCCTTTCCCTGAGTCTCAGTTTCCTCATCTTTAGAATGGGTGGCTATGATCTCTAGAAGTACTTAGCTTGATTTCAGGCACACGCTCTCTCCTTCCAGAGAGGCTCTTCTGTGGGCACTGGGGGACAAGTCTTGGTGCCAGTTTTTCTAGGGGGAAAGAGAGGGAACCCAGGGATCCTTAACCTGTATGAATACTGGGAGTGCTGGCTCAACCAAGGGCAGCCCTAAACAACCAAGTCTGTACCAGCACCTGCACGGTGCCAGGCCCTGTGCCAGGGGCCACTCCACAGTCTTATTTAGCTCTCACAGTAACCTGGGGAGGCAGGTGTCATCCTTGTTACACAGATGAGGAAACCAAAACTCAGAACAAACATTCTATTTTTTAAGCTCCAGCATAAACACCCTATTTTTAATTCTTTGAGGCAAGTTTTTCTCTTAGGAATTCGACCATGTTTTCAGGTGGGCTGCAGGCAGGCAGGGTGTTTGTCTGGGGTCAGTGAGGTGGGAGGGTAGCTTGGGGGTTTGCTGAATGCAGGTGGTCTCCCAGGGAAGTTCAGGGGACTACTGGGTGGGGCGGGGCGAGGTGAGATCTGGGAAGCTTCCTGGGGAAAGGAGGGAGTTCTGAAAGTCCATCCTGGGAGACCTCTGGGGACAGAGGGGCTCCCCCCATCCATGGCCCTATGAAGACCCTACTCTCAGTCCTGTGGATTTTAAGTCTCCCCCAGGCCCCCAGGGTACCCAGGACACCTTTCTTATTTTTTAGGCCTTTGAGAATCCATGCGCTACCCCAATAACACTTTCTCTCCTTTTGCTCTGGACTCTCCCTACCTTCCTCTCCTCCTCCACCTCCTGTATGTCTGTCTCCTCTGACTGTTTCTCCATCTTGCGGCCTCCCTTTCTCTGTCTGTCTCTCTGCATCCTCCCCCACAACTGTCTCCACCTGCGGCCCCTCCGCCAGTTCTTCGTCCTGTGCCACAGCCTGCTGCAGCTGGCACAGCTCATGATCTCCGGTTACCTCAAGAGTTCCATCTCCACGGTGGAGAAGCGCTTCGGCCTCTCCAGTCAGACCTCGGGGCTGCTGGCCGCCTTCAATGAGGTACTGGCCCCGGCAGCACAGCCATGGTGCGGGGGAGGCGGTGGGGAATTGAGGGAGATTCTCACCTTCACTCCCCCTCCCTCACGGCCCTAATATAAACCCTTCCCTCAGTGCCACGTGCAACCCCATCACAGCTCCTTCCAATCCCGCCCTTGTGGGGGCCTTCTGCTGGGGATCACAGAGGATTTTAGAGCTAGGCAGGATCCCCATTACCTGCACCTCCTACCATTCTCCTTTTGGTTCCTTCACTTTTTCAGGCACCCAACAATTGTCTGGCCAAGGAAGGAATCAGAGGAAGCCAACTCAACAGTAGCAAGAGAAGTTTAAATGAAATCAAAGGCAAAACTTTGGGACCTTAGGGTATAGAAAGGAGGGGATACTAGGGCATGGAGTTGCCACAGGATCCTCAGGCCTCTGTCTCTGGGCTTATAGCCCAGCCGCAAGGAGAGGACAAGCTCCTCTGGGTGGATTTGGAGATCAGAGTCCAGCTGTGCCCAGTCCCTCCCCCACCAGATGTTTTCTGCCTCAGAGAAGGCTGTTGTCCAGAGAACACTCTCCCCAGCCCTCAAGATTTCTGTGAAATTGTCTCCCCCTTGGGTGATATGTCACATTCCTCCCAACCCAAGGCCCATGGTCTCCACCCAGTCCCCAGGCTCTCCTTATCACCCCACTCCCAGATGTCAGAGATGGGAAGAGAATGTCATTACTGTCGTTATACAGTTGTGGGACCTCGGACAAGTCACTCCCTGGCTAGGTCTCAGTGTCCCATCTAAAAAGTGGAGAGTGGCTGTCCCTCCCAGGATCAGTCCTCCCAAGGCCCTTTTGCTGATACTGCCTCACTCCATTAGCAAAGAACTGGGGTTCATGGGTAAGTACCCCACCCACAGTCACAATCAGGAAGCAGCAGAGTGAAGCACACACACCCCAGCTTCTGACAGCAGAGTCTGCCCTGCCCTGCCAGCTCTCGAGTCCCCTCCAGCACCCATATCCAAGGATTTTAATTCTAAGGCTTGAAATGCCAGCCTTAGTCCTGTGGCTTTAGACTTTTTTTGTTCTTAGTTGATCAGTCATGTCTGACTCTCTGTGATCACATGGACTGTAGCCTGCCAGGCTCTTCTATCCATGGGGATTCCCCAGGCAAGAATACTGGAATGGGTTGCCATGCCCACCTCCAGGGGATCTTCCCAACCCACGGATCAAACCCAGGTCTCCCATACTGCAGGTGGATTCTTTGCCATCTGAGCCACCAGGGAAGCACTAAACAAGCCAGAAGTTCTGATTCTGGGTTAAGACACACGGGCACATCCCCTCTGCTGTGCTGAGCTCAGTTGTCTCCAACTCTTTGGACTGTAGCCCGCCAGGCAACTCTGTCCATGGAACTTTGCAGGCAAGAATACTGGAGTGGGTTGCCATTTTCTCTTTTAAGGGATCTTCTTGACCTAGGGAATCGAAGCAGGGTCTCCCATGTCTCCTGAATTGGCAGGCAGATTCTTTTCCACAGCGCCACCTGGGAAACCCAGACTTCATTTATTTCTCACTCATGACATTCCAGAAGCTCAAATCCCTGTCCTGGACTGTCCTACTACCCCGTGTTTTAACATGGGACCCAACCCACATTCTAGAATGAAATTAAACTTCTAGCCCTGTCCATGCTGCTCTTATTTCTCTCCTCTACTGGAGCAGTAAGTAGAACACATCCTAGGAGGACCCAGAATCTGTGTTTTTAGCAGGGACCTGAATGATTCTTATTCAACCATTGTGCAGAATGGAACACTGAGATTGGCGATTGAGACAAGGATGGTCCTCTGCTCTACTTTCATGGGTCCTCTCATCCCTTTGCAGGTGGGGAATACGGCCCTGATCGTGTTTGTGAGCTATTTCGGCAGCCGGGTACATCGGCCACGCCTCATCGGCTATGGAGCTATGCTTGTGACCTTGGCGGGCATACTCATGACTGTCCCGCACTTCATCTCAGAGCCGTACCGCTACGACCACGCCGGCCCTGGTAAGAACAGGAGGGGCTGGGCTGAGGGTGGACATGAGTTGCCACATTACTGTACACAGGGTCCACCCCCAGGCTTCCAGCTGTCAAGATGGGCCCAGCTTCCCGGAACACCTACCAGCCCCCCACACCCCACCCCACTGCCTCCTTCAGCCTCAGCCCAGCTGAGTCCTTCTGGCAGCCCTGGGCAGTGGTGTTAGGAGGGTAGTCCTGGGGTTCTCTCGGTGAGGGCCTGCTTGTATGTCGCTGCCTTTTTTTTTTTTTGAGGTGGAGGTGGATTTAGGGCCTGGCCTGTGTGGGTCCTCAAGAAATATTTGTGGAATAATAATAACAGTATCACTTACTAGGTACCATTGTTCTAAGCACTTAATGTATACTGATGCATTTAATTTACACAAGAACTCAAAGCACTGATGAAAGAATGAATGAGTGAAAGAACAAACAAAAACATGAAAGAATTTTAGATAGGAATAGTGAAGCCCCTGTTTAGCCCAGTGGGATTTTGTTGAGAGTCAATTTGACAGATGGATGCCTGTCCCTTGGAGAACAACTTAAGCAGCCTCTTCTGTCTCATCCATCTCTCCACCCATTCATTCATCTACCCATCTATCCACCTACCCATCCTATCCATCTACCCATCCATGTACATACCCATCCCACTCATCAATCCATCCATTTACCTACTCACCTACCCATCCATCCATCCACCCACCTACCCTTCTACCCATCCACCTACATATCTACCCATCTATTCATCCACCCATCTCCTATCCATCTACCTACTTATCCTCCCCTCCATTACCCCTTCTATCCTCTCTGCCCATCTATCCATCTGGTGGTCCACCCAAGAAAACATCAGTGCTTCCCACTTTGTGCTGGACCCTCTTGAGGGACTCAGTCCTTGCCCTCTGGGAGCTCCCAGTCTGGGAGAGAAAACAGAAAAAACAATACCTCTCCTCCCCCCACCCAGTGTATCAACTGTGTGAGGAAGGAAGAACAGGGCTGAATAAGCCCTGGGAAGGAGGCCACAGCCCAGCCTGGCATCATGGAAGGCTTCCCTTGGAAGGGGGGCTGTCAGAAAGTATCCTTTCTCCCTTGTCCTCCCATAAGCTCAGACCCCAGAGCTCTTACTCTGTTCCAGGCCCAGGGATGGAAAGATGGAGCAGATACAACCAGCCCTAAGAAGCTCTGAGGGAGCGTGGGTTGGTATGAGCATGGGCAGCTCTGCTGCAGACCAGAGGGTCCAGCACAGGACAGCCAGGGGGAGCCAGTGGAGACCTGAGTAGAGGATGGACACTGGAGGCTGGAGTGAGCTGGAGGAGGTGGTGTCTGACTGTGATGTAGAAAGAAGGTGGAGGAAGCTGCTCAGGCAATGGCTGGGAAGTGGGGGAAGTCCCGGAAGAAAGCAGAGTGGTTATCTAGGCCTGAGTGGAGAACTGTCAAGAGGTCTGACTCAGATGCCAAAAAATAATACTTACTCATATTTATGTGCCAGGCCCTGTGCTGGGGACTCAGGGCTGGATAAAAAGACAGATCCCTATAATCATTTTCTTATCTAGTAAGCACTGTGCACAGGCATCACTCACCACTCCTAATGCTTACAACCCTTTGAGCAGGTATTATCATTATCCTATTTTATATATATAAGTGAGGAAACTGAGTCTCAGAGAGGGAGGTTCTTCCTCAAGGCCCACAGCTAGTAGACATCCCCTGCTATCCTGGCCCTAGAGCTTCTGCTCTGACCACTGAATTCTTCTGCTTGTAAGTTCCGTATTTCTGTAGAACTTCCATTCTAGGAGGCTTGCTCGACAGAGGAGGAAACCAAGGCCAGAGGGGCTGAGGTCCTCTGCCAAAGTCTCACCATCTTCAACCCAGGCAATCTGGTTGAGGGTCCAGTCCTTGAGCTTGGTCCACATGGCTTTTTCCAGCCCTAGAGAGTGGCTCTCTGAGCTGGGTGCAAATGGCTCAGAGACCCAGCTCCCAGGAAGAACTTGGCCAGCCACAGAGAGGAGGCCGCTTCTATACCCACATTTGGGATAATAATAGTATGAGGGTCTTCTTAAGTTTGCTCGCCAAATATTGGTGAGCTACAGTAAACAAATATCTGGTACTAAATTAGGAAATTTCCCTTTATTGCACTCTGCCTCTGTGTCCCAAGCTGACACAGAGCCCTTCCCAGAATGAAGACCTAAGGGCACCGGTGCCCTCCACAGCCCGCACCCAGCGTCCCTCCCTTGTCAGGCCCTGCCTTCAGCCCTGGCCTTGACCCTTACACTCTGTGAGCCAGCCATGCTGAACTTCTCAAGACCTTGGTTTTACATGTGCTGTGGCCTCTTTCTGGACCCCATCCCTGACCACCACCTTCCCTTTCTGGAAAATCTTGTTCATTCTTTTCCACCCAGTTCAAACCACCTCTTTCAGCTGTCCTACCCCACCCTCACTCAAGGTCCACTGTTGCCATGGCACTTCCACATACCTCTGCTCAGAGAAGTGGCATAGGGTGATTTAAGAGCACAGACTCATAACCGGACTGCCTGGGTTCCAATCCTGGCTCCACCCCTTGTTAGTTGCTGCCTGAGCATCAGTTTTCTCATCTGCAAAATGGGAGCAATGAGAGTACCCATCCCCTGGGTTTGTTGTGGAGGTCAGAGGGATTCAGAAGAGTACCTCCCATCAGTAAGTGCTGTATGAGTCTTAGCTATTGTCCTAATACTTTAATCATCTCTCAGCAGACATGCCACAAGACTTCGAGGCTTCCCTGTGCCTGCCCAGCACCAAGGCCCCAGCTTCAGCCTCATCCAACAGCAGCTGCTCTAGCTACACAGAGGTTCGGCAGCTGGCTGTGGTGGGGATCATGTTCACGGCCCAGACCCTGCTCGGCGTGGGCGGGGTGCCCATTCAGCCCTTTGGCATCTCCTACATCGATGACTTTTCCCACAACAGCAACTCGCCCCTCTACCTCGGTGAGGATCTGTCCCACCTTGGCTCTGAGGGAGGGCCAGGCTCAGGTCCGGCTAAGTACGAATCCCTACCCTCTGCCCTCTGTGGCCACTAGAGGCTCAGAGGAGCCCTGGAGAGCTTCCAAGGCCTGAGCAGGGGAGATGGGCTGCTCCTGCCCAGTGGAGGCTGAGCAGGCCCTGACCTGTGGAGGGAAGCCAGGCCAGAGGGCACTAACCCAGGCTTCCTGTCCCAGGTATCCTGTTCGCAGTGACCATGATGGGGCCAGGCATGGCCTATGGACTGGGCAGCCTCATGTTGCGCCTTTATGTGGACATTGATCGAATGCCAGAAGGTGAGCTTTGGAGCACACAGTTGTCCCCAGGGGTACACAGACACAGTTGATCAATTGCTGGTCTCATAGGAGACGCTGAACCAGAGGACCCAGCAACCCCACTGACCTGGGACATGCTTCTTAACCTCTCTGAGCCTCATCTTTAAGATACTCTCTGCCCTGTCCACCTCCCAAAGCCGCAGTTGAAATGCAGTGAGAATGTGGAGATGAGCCAGAAGTTGCCATGAGATGGAGAGCTGTCATTGTTACCACTGTTATGCGTCTTCACCTCCTTCCACCCTGACACCCCCATGACCCCAGGCTCTCCCTCGGCTCAGATACACTACAGGGCAGACAGGGCCATGTATTCTCTTGGTCCCTGGGTGCTCCCATCTTTATGGGGGACAGACTTCAGGACCCAGAGAGGACACTGGCATGATGGAGAGAATTTTGGAGCAGGATTCACTACCTTGGGCCATCTCAGAGGGGAAATTTTGGGTGACCTCTAAGGACCCTTCTAGTTCTGACCACCTCAAAGCCTGGCTACCTATGCTGAGGGCACCATTTGGGGAAAAGGGGTCTCTGATCCAGGTGGTGGTCAGGGTGGGCCAAGGCGTGGAACTGAAGCTTAGTCCGAAGACAATCAGGAGGAGGAGTGTTGGGGGTCTCAGAGCTCTGGCGTTCTGTGGGGAGTGGAAGTGGATTGTTTCTAGAACAGGTCACTGTGGCGTCTCAGCTGCCTGCTGATTACACCAAGCAGCTCCAAACCCCCAGCTCTGCCTTCTGCATCCTGCTGCTCAGATGTCCCATCCCTCACCTAGAGATTTTCCAGCAACCCAAGAAGCTTCAGGTGACATGTGCACAAGAAGATGGACAGGCAGATTCTGTTTCTTGTTATCCAGCTTTTGCCCCGGGGTGCCTCTAGTCAGGATAGGTCTGGGCAGCTCTGACCAGGAGTCACTAGGCGTGGCCCTGCCCCAAACTCTTTCCTTCTAGAAACCTGGGCCCAGGAGCCTAGCATGGACTCTGGTTGTAATTTCATTCTCCCTTGATGAAACAGTCCTAAAAGTCAGGACTCAGTTTCCCAGACACACCTCAGTGCAGGAGAAGGGAGTATGTTTCTGGCTCTGTTGACATCATCCTGGTGGTGTTGACACCTTCACAGGCAGACATGGCACTCCTGTGGACTGTGAGCCAACGTGGCGTCTCCCTATTCCTTCTTTCTCTCTGGGGATTTCACTGGCTGGGCAGGTCACATCCACTGCAAGCCCAGACCAGTATGTGAGAAGTGGGAGATGTGAGATGGGTATGCGTGAATTCCCACCAGCCTGGAACAGGAGATGAGGAAATAATAAGTAGAGAAAGAAATTGCGCAAAAGCCAACCCCACCCCCAGTTTTACAGATGTGTTTGCCGAGCGCTGACTGTGTCCTCTGGGCCTGGTTCCAGAGGCACGCAGGACAAAGCATCTGGGAGCCAGCCCCATTCATGGGGTTGATGTTGTCATGCATCTGTACTGTTAGAAAGTGTTTGCAGGTGCTGTGGCCACTGAAGAAGGAGGTACCTAACTCAGCCTTGGGGTCAAAAAGTCTGATGGCAGAGGTGGGCACTCCAGTCAGGAGGCGCTGTTGTTGTTGTTAGGTTGTGCCCAGTTCTTCTGCAGTCCCATGGATTGTTGCCCGCCAGCCTCGCCTGTCCATGGGGTTTCCCAGGCAAGAATACTGGAGTTGGTTGCCATTTCCTTCTCCAAGGGGATCTTCCCGATCTAGGGATCGAGTCTGTATCTCCTGCGCTTCCTGCATTGGCAGGCAGATGCTT
The DNA here is from genome assembly GCA_007570785.1 of Antilocapra americana. Lineage (NCBI taxonomy): Eukaryota > Metazoa > Chordata > Mammalia > Artiodactyla > Antilocapridae > Antilocapra > Antilocapra americana. The sequence continues at coordinate 487,350 of ML663009.1, read as the reverse complement.
TACACCTGAGCCACCAGGGAAGCCCATATCTGGGTTCATCTTGTCCTGATTATACCTAGATGGGGCTCAAAATCACCTAGGGAACTTGTTAAAGGTACAGATTTCTTGGCCACTTTTCCATCCCACCCTGTGGCAGTTCTAAGTTGATCTTAGAAAAGGCTGAGTATTTTTGATAAGCACCCCTGGTGATTTTAACCGTCATACAGGTCTGAGAACCCCAAGAGTCAGCCTAGCCATCAGTTTAATAATAACAATCACAGAAGTAACAGTAAACAAAGAGCAAACACTGTGTCAACATTCTATGTGCTAGCACTATTCTAAGTGCTCTACACGTATTAGTTTCTATGATTCTCACACCAGCCTTATCATGTAGGTACTACTAACATCTATGCTTTACAGGGGAAGAAACCAAGGCACAAAGAGGTTAAGTAACTTGCCCGAGGTCACGCCATTTCCAAAGTCCATGGCATTAACCATGACACACACTGCCATAAAGTTGAGAAAGTCAAGGCCCAGGAAGGGTCAGGGATGTGCCCAAGGTCACCCAAGACACAACTAGCAGGGCCACAACTCATACCCAGATCTCCCGACCCCAGCCCAGGTCATATCCTACCTCAGAGGCTGGTCCGAGGGTGGTGGCCAAGAAGCTACAGCCCATCCTGACCCTAACACCCTCTCTTCCAGGTGGCATCAACCTGACCTCGAAAGACCCCCGATGGGTGGGTGCCTGGTGGCTGGGCTTCCTAATCTCGGCTGGTGCGGTGGCCCTGGCCGCCATCCCCTACTTCTTCTTCCCCAAGGAGATGCCCAAGGAGAAGCAAGAGCTTCGCTTCAGGCGAAAGGGCTTGGCAGTTTCAGACCCACCTGTCAGCAAGGTAAGCCCCCTCCCTGCCCCACCCTACCCCAAGCTCCAGTCCCCACACACTTATCCTCCTGTATAACCTTCAACCCCATTCTCCGGGGCATAGCACGTCGCATCTTCCAAAGCCATCTCCATAAAGCTCTGTTGCATTCCCCAGCATTCCTGCATGGTGCGTCTTCCCTGCCCCTTCCAGAGCTGAGGGGATTGAGGGCCAGAGCTGGAAGTGACCCACCCAAGCTCATAAGGCCCGCCAGGACACTGCTGGGACCAGAACCCAAAGCCTGTCTGAGCCCACTCCCCTTGCTCTAACCTATTGCTTACTGCCTCTCTGCTTGTCGCTGAACGTGTTTAGCAGATTGTGAACATGTTACAGCAGTGTTGAGAACTGGAAGGAGGTGGAGGGTTTACAGGAGGGTCTAGGAAGACTTCTCTGAAGAGAGGGGAATTCAACTGGACTTTGAAGCCTTCGTGGAAGCATGGCAAGGAGGGGGAGGGCCATTCTAGGTGGGAAACAGCCTGGACAATGGACTTGGCTGTAGAAATAACCATGGCCTTTTCAGGGACAGTGAGTGCCTCACTGAGGACCAGGAATAGGCTGACTCCTGGGGCTCAGCATGTGAGCCCCACCTTTAGGCATAGCCTAGTGAGGATAGAGTTTCTTTGATAAGTAACAACTGGCCAGGTGCTGCAAGGGGATCTCACTGAACATTCTGCTCAGCTCATGGGGCAGGTAGTCTCTCCTCAGAGGACCGTACTGAGGCCCAGAAGGTGCAGGGATGTGCTCAAGGTCACATGTGGCAGGAGAAGGCAGGACTATGTGAGGCCACTGGACAAGAGAGAGGATTCTGGGTTAGGGTTTTCTAAGTTTTCCAGGGACCCACAAAAGCATGAGGCCCAAAAAATAATGCATTGGCTCTAAAATACAAAAGAAAAATGACAAAATGGAAATGTTTTATAAAAGCTCAATTATATGTCATTAGAGTCAGCTTCATTCGTTTTTCTTTAATACTCATACACATTTCATTATATTTTGGAAATTTGTGCGTTAGGTTTTCTCTTTTCCCAAGTCTGGGTGTATAAAGACAAATACTCCTATTTCACCTTTACACCTCACCCCTCACCCCCATGCACAAACAACATAAACAGTTCTTCAGTGACCAGATGTATGGGGCCATTCCCACACCGATCAGTTCTCTGCAACACCCACTGGGTGTCCTACAACCTAACTCCATCCTGACTCTGTCTACCTGGAGACAGTATCAGATGCCACAGGGTAAGGCTCACTCCTACAAGACTGCCCCTGCTGCAGACACCCATCACAACAAGTAGGAGGTCCCCAGGTCACCTACAACTTCTGTCTGACTTGGCTACAAATCAGAGTTTCCCACAACGCCTTCCTTGGATTTGATTATTTCCCAGAATGGCTAACAGGGCTCAGGGAAACACTTGTTTACCAGTTTATTGCATAATAAAGGGTATGATAAATGATACAGATAAACAGCCAGATAAAAAGATGCCTAGGGCAAGGTCTAGGAGGGTGCCCAGCACAGGAACTCTGTCCCTGTGGAATCCAGGTGCACCACCCACTGGCACGTGGCAGTGTTCACCAACCTGGAAACTCCCTGAACACTACACTATTGGGATTTTTATGGAAGCTTCATCACATTGGCATGATTGATTATTAAGTCTATTTTTAGCTTCTCTCCCCTCTCTGCAGAATTTGGTTGCAGTGGTGGGCTGCAAGTTTCAAGCTTCCAATCATGGCTTGGTCTTTCTGGTGACCAGCCCTAACCTGAAGCGCAGCGGAGTCACCTCGTTAAAGCAAACGATGTTCCTATCGCCAGGAAATGCCAAGGGATTTAGGGGCTTGGTGTCAGATGCTCTTACCACTCAGGAAATTACAAAGTTTTTAGGAGCTCTGGGTCAGGAACCGGGATCAAAGGCTGAGTATTAGAACAAAAGATTTTCCTAGCACCCTTATTTACAGGAGTTTTAGGATCTCTGTGCCAGGATTTTGAGAAACCACAAACAATCATAAATTAAGGAAGTTAGCTGTTGCTAAGTAATTCTAATTTCAAAGGGACAATTTATAAAAATCCTGTCAAATATTTTGCAGCAAGAATAATTCAATTTAATGTTACAGGTTGGTGCATTTGAATACATTTGCCATAATGTGAGATAGTGTCTCCTTAGAACAAGAAAATCTGGGCTTAAGACGAAGGGCCGAAAATGTCTCTGCTGGAAAAGCTGAGACTCAACCCCCAAATTTGTCTGACATGGCACCCACACCACTCTGTTGCCCACCCCCTGCTGCAGCGAAGGGTGTATACATGGGGCTGGGGAACCAAAGAAAATTGATGTCGGGACAGCCAGCAGGGGCCAGAACAATTAAAGCCTTGCCTGCCAGCTTCAAGAGCGGTGGGTAGCCCTGGAGGGAGTCCTGTGGCTTTATCACTAGGTGCTAGCACAGAAAGGACTGGAAGGCAAGGGAAGGTGTGCAGAGAGCAGCTGGGGGCAGGAAGATTGATGTGACAACTATGGCATTGGTCCAGGCAGGAACCGGTGCATTGGCAAAGACAGGGCATGGGAATGAGTCCCAAGACCCACGCAGGATGGGAAATGCATAGACCTGTATCCTGCTCTGCTATGGGTCAGTCATCCCAGAGACAGCAAAGGGCTGATGCTGGCTCAGAGGCAGGGGGAGGCAGGCGTTGGAGAGAGATCAGCTTCAGGGAAAGGAAGAAGACAGCTTGGAACCACAGATGGTCCTTCCCGGTTCTGCCTAGCTCGGGCCAAAATATGAATGAGATGGAATTCCTGGAACTTGCAGAAGAGTTCTTAGAAGCAGGGATGATCACAGAAGAAGGGAAGAGACTGGTTACCAGTTATGGGTAATCTCCAAGTTGGGTACTAAATCTGAACAGAGAAGTGCTACTCGGGCCATAGGGTGGAATAGGTGGAAGGAGCAAGGGTGCGACTAGGCTAGGCTGGGCTCAGTCATATGTCCTTGGTCAGTCATGTGACCTTAAGCAAGTCACTTCCCCATTCTGTTCTATTGTGTAAGACACTGAGTTTAGCATCCTGAAGCAATGTCCTGTGTGCCTCAGATTCTGAGAACACACGATTTCTTGAGTCAAAGCTGCTGTGATGCAGAGATTCTCATTTTAAGAGCTGTGTCTCTGTGATGCCTTGAAACCCTGGCTCCTAGGCTGTGAACCTGTCTGACTGTCTGGATTCATTTGTCAGCACATGGAGGGTGGGGAGTGCAGAGGGAAGGGGGTGAGAGGTTCTGAAAAAAGAACCGAAGGCCGAGAACATGATGATCTGCTTCCAGCAGCTCTCAGGTAATAAATATTGAAGTGGGAGGAACTGTTGCCCCGCCTGCTAAGGCTGCCTCTGCTTGCAGTTGCTTGGGCTGGCCCGGTCTGCTCAGGCCACTGATGAGGTGGATGGACCAGGAGGAAGGGCCCAATTAGGTGAAAGTCCGGGTGCTTGGACATGGTTGTGTATCTTTTGCAGAGGGTAGAAATGGGCAAGAGAAAATGAATGTTGGGGGGAGGCTATTTCTGAAGTCCCTTCAAGCACCCGCTCACAGGGGTTCTCTAAGTACCTTCCTAGAAGTAAATGCAGCTTTTACTGGTGTCCAGGAGATGGTGGTATGTAATAGAAAAGATTGTATGACCCAGAGAAGGGCTCTGGCCTCAGTCTCTCTGTCCGTGCAATAGGCAGAAGACTGAACAAAGTCTGCTAGCTCTGGGAGGTTTGATAGTATCTCCTCTAAATGGCCGCCTGTCTCTGGGGCAGTAACATGAGTACTTTCACAGGGGGACAGTGAGGTACATCCCACAGCCCCTGCCCTTGAGAGCTCTCAGGTCGTGAAAGAAGGCCAGGTGCAGAGAGATAAAAGATGACTGAATGACAGCTGAGGTTTGAATGACAGAGTTCTCTGCCAGAGGGTAGGAGATTAACAGTCTGCACAGAGAAGACTATGAGTGGTGGGTAGGGAGGCCATGCCCATACGGGAGGGTCAGGAGTTCAGTTTCCCTCCTTTTGGCTCTGTCTATGTGTCTGTGACCTCAGAGCTCGGGTGGCTATACAGACATATTTCTAAAAAGGAATCAGGGTAGGCCTTTCCTCTCCAGGTCTCTGTTGCCCTGTCTTCAATTAGCCAGTTTCTAAGGTTCTGTCAGAGGCTCAGGGCCCTCAGATGGCTCTGCAGGGCCCATGTAGTAAAGATGGTCTCCTAGGTGCACCCTAGCAGATCATCTGGCCCCATCTGGGTGGTGGCTATAGGATCCCATTTAACAAGCAGCCCTCTTTGCTCTCCAAGCCCTTCGGCCCTTCTGAGATGTCCTTGGTCCTAGGCCAGGGACTGAAATCAGATCCCCTGGGGACTGCGAGTCCACACCCAGCCTCTGAGCACCACTGGCCTCTGTCATATTTCCCAGGAGCCTCCATGTCTATTATTTTAGGGTATCTCCCAGAGTCTGGGATTCCAATATTATCAGTTTTAAAGTTCTAAGTTTATATTAATTGTAGGCTCTCAAGTATTTGTGTTCTATTATTTTAAGATTCTATGCCTCAAATGCCGTGTGACTCCCAATATTCACTTTTCCAAGTAGCTACAGTTTTGGCCTGAGACTCTGTACTTCCTCTTGTAGCCCCTGCTAGGTGCCGGGTGACATGGTCTTCCCTGTGCCCAATGTCTCTCCTTAGCTGGTGCTGCCTCCAGATCCCTCCCCATTGGTTTAGGAGTCCTTCCCCTTCCCGAGTGACCCAGCTCTTGTGACTCTCTCTTCACCCCACCTCATCCAGTTTAACCGTCACTCCATCTTACAGACAGAGAGATTGGGTCAAGATTGTGTCCAGAGCCTGGCCAGCAGCACCTCCCCCTGCACCAGTCTGTAAAAGGTCAGGGCTGGGCCCCAAAGGGCTGAAGAGAGGCTTCTTCTCTCCGGCCTGAAACAGATCCAAGCTTCCTCCGTCATTGGGTATGGAAGGTCCCTTGGGGTGATCTGCTCAGTGGCTTTTAAATTGTACCCCCTAGGACCCCAAGGCTGCCACCACAGGGAGACTGAAGAGAGGGGTTCTCCAGTAGGGCCAAGGATCTTCCTCCCTTATATACACACATACACACGCACTTTAATCGACAAGTTATACTTTTTGATGTTTTTATACCAGTCCTTTGGATGATATATAAATTGAGAAAGGGGTGCTAATGCAAAAACCAGTTTTAAACTGGTGTAGTCCAACACCGCCAGATGACAAAGGAGGAGACGGGCTAAAGAAGAGAGCTAACTCTAGCTGATCTGGCCCAAGAAGCACCATTTCCTTGGTGTCTGAATCTAAGGCCTCCCTCTGTGGCAGGGAGGAAGGCCAGCAGCAGCTTTGTCCACACCATCCCAGCCTGCATGTGAATTCTACCGCTTACTAATCTGAAATCTGTAAAATGGGAATAACCAGACCATCTACATTGGGCTGCGGGGTAGGAGGTGGGGTTATAAAAGGAAATGAGGCAAAGTTGTGAATACCTAGCCTGCAGGCTCAGTCACCAGGAGTGCCTATTCTTAACATGAATCAGGCCAGCTCTTCAAAGGAAAAGTGACTTTTTTCCTGATATTCTTCTTAGATGCTTTTCTGTATCCTACTTCCACTATATTCCGTAAAAGGTTTAAGGCAACTCACACCAAATACATGTATAGTACTAGTAAGAGAGTGGGAAATAGGCCACATTGTATTGCCTACTCTGTTCTAAGCCCTTTGTATTAATTAGCCCTTTGAATCCCTGTAACTCACGTATGAAATAGGTTCAGTTTTTACCCTTGTTTTACACCCAAGGGACTGAGTTACAGAGAGATGAAATGACCTGGTAGAATTGCTAGTAAAAGGTGGAGCTGAGATTCAGGCTCAGAAAAGCTGTCGCAGGGCCTGTGCTGAGTTACTCAATCAAGACCAAGACACAGGAAAAGGTTATCAGAATGAGAGAGGAACAGAGACGAATTCAGATGCTATTATTGAAACACTCACTTGGTCCTGAGGTTTCTGGTAGCCCCAGGGAAAAGAGGCACGACCAGTTGCAAGAATCCCATAGATGTAAGAGAGCTGGGAGCACGCCTCCCACCCCTACCCACCCCATAGAATCTCAAATGCCCAGGAATTCTGCAAGAAAACACTATCTCCCTCCCATGGGAGATAGGAAGTTGAATAGAAAACCCTGGAGGCGCCTCAGTCTCCTCCTCTAAAACTTGGTGGTATTGGACTGTACCAGTGTTTTTAAAAATTGTTTTTTGCAGTAAAACCCCTTTCTCAATTTATATCTCACTCAAAAGATTGGTATAAAAACATGGAAGAGTAGAACTTGTCTGATTAAAGCATGTGTGTTTGTATGTGTGTGTTTGTGTGTGCATGTGTGTGTGTGTGTTTGTGTACAAGCTGAGCAGCCACCCTGTGGCTGCTTCCCACGACCACGTGTGATGGAAACGGAGGGCTGGCAGAAAGTTCCACATTACCCACTAGGGTAGCACTGGCTCCAGAGGGCTGGGGTCACAGTCCTGGCCCAGCGCCTTCGAGGAACCCAGCTTCCTCTGAGGACAGCTCCTGGCCTCTGCAGGCCGAAGGCAGCGGGTTCTGCCACGTGCTGGACCACACACAGCGTCCCCACTCCTGCGTGCTGCCGCAGTCAGCACACAGCCCAAGAAGGGAAGTTCGGACCGGATCCCAGACCTGCTGATCTGGTCAAACCAAAGCCCAGATGTGTCATTCCCTGAACCCCGCTTTGAGCAAAGGCTTGATGATTCCTGTTTCTGGAGCCCGCTATTAGTCAGGAGTCCTCAAAAACAGATGTGGGGAGGGAGGCGGAAACTTCTGAAGGCCATGGAGACCGGGACTGGAGGTCAGTGTTCCCAGTACCCACAGAAGAAAGCCCAAATCGCTCAGCCTGGCCCTCTGAACCACCCCGCTCTTGCCCTGAGAGGTTCTTTCTTCCCCAAAGTTAACAATGACTGTTTATTCATAAACTTGACAAGTGAACCCATCTGCTGCTACTTTCATTTCTTGAGAGGATCAAAGGTGTTAGAAAGAAAAGTGCGTTTTAAATAGTATAAAGAATGCTGAGACAATTTCTGATTGGCAAGCATTCTATTAAAATTGTTTCTTTGGAAGTGAGGGAGAATCTCTGGTTTCCAGATATATTTGACAACCTATGGAGGGGAAAAAAGAGTAGTTTGTGAGTATTTCCAAAGAGAAATGGTTGTTCAGTGTTAAACCCAGTGGGTTTTTGTGTCTGGTCGTTTCTTGTAACAAGTAGAGTTCGTGAGGTGCTTTTCTGTGGTGGTACTCTCACCATGGTCCCGAGAGGCTCTTAGCTGCCGTCAGAGTGGTTCCCCCGCCTCCCACATCCCTCCCTTCCCGCCACCACCCTTCTGCTAGTACCTATGCTTCTGCTTCAAATAACCTCTCCCTTCCTGTCGATCCAATCCCAGACCTCACCTCTCCCTGGATGCCCTCCAGACCCCCCAGCCCCTGAAGGACTGTCCCTCCCCGCCTGTCTCCAAACCCCAGAGGGCAAGATGGGGCTGGGGGTGGTAATGGAGACTGCTCTGCCAATTACTCTCCAGTGACACTTGCCCTTTTGGGCGAGGCCCTCAGTTTCCCTCTTCTGTGAAGTAGGTGCAATAGTAACCCCTCCATCAGACTGTTGTGGGAATTAAATGACAGGGTGGATGTGAAAGTGCAGTGTAGACCACAGAGGGTTAGCACATGAAGCAGCAGATGACACTGTGGCTTTTACTGTTTTCTTGGGGACAAGGAACCTCAGGCAAGGAACTCACAAGATGCTGCGTGTCTGAAGCATGGGCCTGCCCCACCCCCAATAGGGAGATTGGGAAGAAATCAATCTATCCCCATCCTTCTTACTCCCATTCCTGGGGGCGGCACCCTATCCCTCTGGGACCCAGGACCTTCCCACATGCTCTCCTATAGCTAGGCTAGGACTGAGAATGGAGTAAGGAGAGTTTCTAATTCTCCTTAAGACAGCATGTCCGAAAGAAATATCAACGTGAGTCACAAACATCTCTCTAAATGGTCTAGTTGTTATGTAGTTGCTAAGTTATGTCCCACTCTTTGTGACTCCATGGACTGTCACTCACTAGGCTCCTCTGCCCATGGGATTTCCCAGGCAAGAATACTGGAGTGGGTTGCCTTTTCCTTCTCCAGGGGATCTTCCTGACCCAGAGATCAAACCCTGCATTGGCAGGCAGATTCTTTACCACTGAGCCATCTGGGAAGCCCAAATGGTCTAGTAGCCACATTCAAAAGTAAAACAAATTGATTTTAATAAAAAATTTTATTTAATCTGCTATATTTAAAATATTTCCACTTTACCATATCATAAGTATAAAAAACTAATTGTGAGATATATTCCATTCCTTTTTTTCATACTGAATCTTTGAAATGTAATGCGTACTTTATACTTCTGGCCCATCTCAGTTTGGACTAGTCATAGTTCCAACGCCCAGGGGCCACATGAAGCTGGTGGCTGGTGCATCAGACAGCATAGCTCTGAGACACAAATGAATATCAGACCCACAGTGCCTCATCCATAAAAATAAGACTCAGATTTCAGGCCCCTTCACATCCTCCCACAATGGGCCTTCCGAATTCTGCCAGCCCTGCACCAGATCTCTGATTCACAGGCTTGGTGGGTCAGGTGTGTGTTTTTAACTCAGGCAGGCTCAAGCTAAATCTTAGTTCTGCCTCGTGCTAGTTGGGTGGAAAAAAAAAAAAAAGCACAACACGAGAGTTTTGAGTTAAGTTTTATTTGGAGCAAAAGGAGGACTATAGCCTGGGAGATAGCATCTCAAATAGCTACAGCCTTCCTGCCAACACAATAGCATCTCCTGTTGATGTTCTCACATTTCTTCCAAGAGCCTAATGTTGTTTATACCCACTGCCCATTTGAGCCATCTCTTGCACTCTTTCTTGGCATAGATATTCCTCAGACATCCACCATTTCACTCCAGGCCTTCTGCTAGGCACTAGGGTTTCAACAGGGAATGAGGTAAATGTGGTCCCTGCTCTTGCAGAGCTCACAATTCAGCAGGAGAGAGACACTGAACAAGGTTTGAGTCAAACTCTAAGTGTCTATAAGGTAGATTATTCCTGGTTTCCTCTGAAAATCAACTTAACTTCTACTCTGAATGCCCATCCTGCTGGCTCAGCAGGAAAGTCAACCGCAGCCTTTCTCAGGGTTCTCCCACCAAGGTGAAGCAAATGTCCTGAGGTCTTACAGGATATCCAGGCACCAGGGAGCTCCCATCCTCACCACCACCACACCCCCAGCAGGCATCAGCCTCAATTCCCCATGGCCCATGTGACCCCCTTAACCTGTCTGGGGCTGAGGAGCTCCATGTGGGTGGGGGCATGGGGACTCAGCCCCTCCCAGTCAGTCTGCAGCCTGCCCCTTTGAGGTGAGCTGCTTCCTTGGGTACTGTCGCAGAGGCTGTGTGGCTTCCTGCTGCTCGGGGACCCACAGACCGCTCAGGGGCCTCCCTCTCGCCTCACACTCCCCACAACTCTCAGTGTAATCTTGATAGAGTCAGGCTTTGGAAACTAAAGCCAGAAGGGGGAAAGCCTTGTAGCCATGACGTGTTGCCCTGCCCCAAACCTCCCCGGAGGCCAGGGAACCCAGAGCCCAGTACCTGCTGGGATAGAAGTAGAGAGGAGGAAGGGAGAAGCCCACAGGGGAACAAACACACTTGTTTGGAATACATTTCCTTACGAGGGAGAGGCTAGGCTTAAGCCAGTCAACACCTGGAAGCAAGGTGGAGGAGGCTTGGAACAGGGCACTCTTGGTGTGGGAGCCCTCACTGAGGTTCTAAAATGTGGGGAAATCCCATATTTGCTCTTTCACAAAAAAGATGGGCAACAAAAGAGAAGGTGTCATATACCAGCCAGAGGATGAAGCTTATAGGGGCCTCACAGAGGCTCTATGGGGAGAAAAGAGGCAGAACTTGAGACTCCAAATAGACTCTCCAGCCCAACCCACCCTTCCCCAGGGTGGACAGCACTCCAGACCAGGGGAAGGCAGCTTGTTCTAGCATGCTCCTAGTTATGGGGAACTCACTTCCTCCCAGGACAGCCTTGTCCAAACTGCTTGTCACATTGGGCTTCAGTCTCCTTCCATGGAACTTGTTGCTTCTAATCCTCGTCTCTGACTGCACATAAAAAAAGTTGTAAAATCTGGACTTCCTGGTGGTACAGTGGATAAGAATCCACCTGCCAACGAAGGGACATGGGTTCGATCCAAGGTCTGGGAAGATCCCACGTGCCACAGAGCAACTGAGCCTGTATGCCACAACTACTGAGCCCGTGAGGGGCAACTACTGAAGTTCATGCTCCTAGAGCCTGTGCTCCACAACAAGAGAAGCCACTGCAATGAAAAACCCAAGCACTGCAATGAAGAGTGGCCCCTGCTCTCCACAACTCGAGAAAGCCAGAGCGCAACAACGAAGACTCAGCGCAACCAAAAAATTAAAAAAAAAAAAATTTTATGTAGTAAAATCAGATTTCACTAGATCCCTTATATTTGAATGACCCTGTGCCAGTAGCAACTTCTCTAAGACTTACTCATGTAAAATGTGCACAGTAATAGTACCTGTATGAAAGCATTGTTGTATTGGAGCAGGGCAGGTAGACTATGCAGCTTTCAGTGCTGGGTCACTCAGAGCATTGGTTCCTTCCTGCCCTTATGGTGAACTGACCAATTGCACACAGGCCCTGGAGTCAAGCCTTCTGGATTCAGGTCCTAGCCAGACCACTTACTAGTTGTGTGACTGGGCAAGTTACTTCATCTCTCTGTGTCCCAGTTTTACTCCCCTGAAAAACAGGGATTATACTGTTCTTAAGAAAGTTGCTGCGGGGTTTCATTGAGTTAATGGACTTGTCATTGGAACAGCATTGGGGTGGTCGTAAGAGCTTAATAACAATTAACCGTTATTTATCATTTCATCCTTCCCTCCTTGGTACAATCAGAAGACTATAACTGTATCACCCCTATCTCCTCTTTTCTGGGATTGAAGACCTTTTTCTCAGGAGTTGCAGAGAAGCCATCCTCTCCCAGGTGGAAGAGGACACCCCAGAGTAGCTGTGAGCCTCCTCACAATGTGGTCCAGAGGCTGAGCAATCCCCTCTGGCTGTGGTCTGACTCCTCCAAGAGGAGAAGGGAGCTGTTGCCTCTTGCCTCCCCCAACCCAGTTCCCTCCCTGTTGCTGCAGACAGGACGGAACATGACAAGCCCTGGAGGCACCTGCTTGTGGTAACTCTCCAGGCGATGACAGCCATGAGTGATATAAAACTGAAGATAGCAGTGTGGTGATAACCTTGCATAGAAGCTGGTGATGCTGCTGGTGGTGGTGAAGACAGTGATGGGAGAGACAGCGATAATGACATCAGTGATTCTGATGTTGCTGGTGATGTGAAGGGTCAAGTGACAGTGATGATGACAATGATTGTGCGATTGTGCAGGTGGTTGGTGACCTTCCCAGAGACAACAACAACAGTAAGGACAATCTTGGTTGTTTATTGGTGGTGAAATTGGTTATATGAAAGGGGGTGATATTTAAGATGATGAGAATAATGATGGTGGTGGTTGTGGGAATTTTCATTATTACGATGTTAATAATGGTGATGACAAAGTTCAACCATTGGAATTTCATCCACTTTTCAAAATCCACTTGTTAAGTATCTACAGGGCCAAGAACAAATGGGACACTGCTGGCAGTGACAGAACCCTCATCCCCTCCTTCAGAGCTCCCTTCCCTTGCCCATAGCACCTTTGAGCAGAATGTTGGGCATCTAACTGACTGCCCTCGGCTGTGTGTCTTCCCAGGGTGAGGATTCCTCTTCTGAGCAGAGCCCTGCAGAGTCCCCAGAGAAGAAAGACAACCTAGCTCAGATTGCCCCAGACCTGACTGTGATCCAGTTTATCAAAGGTAAGTGAGCTGAGGCCAGAGGTGGAGCCAGAGGGGCAGGTGAGACTGTACAGAATCCAGCCCCCCGCCTCCCTTTCTTGATTCATCTTCCACACCTACAGGCCCCTCATGAGCACCATACTTTTCTTGTAAGACTTTGCTCCTAGGATCCCTTTTGCCTAGAACATAATTTTTTATCGCTATCTATTAAAAGCTTCCTTGAGCCTCTATGTCAAGCCACTCTCTCCATCCCCCAGCCTGGCTCTCCCTCCTCTCAGCTCTCTGAACCCTCAGGGCTCCTGTATCAGCTCAGATCTATGCTGTCCAACCCTTCTACCAAACAGTGAGCTCCTGAGGGTCTGGCTTGTGATGGCTCATCTGTGACCCTTTTTCTCCTCCCACCACAGAGCCTGCAAACAGGAGGCTCTCAGTAAAAAAAAAAAAAAAAATTTAATTCTTTGGCTGTAGCATGGGTGAAAGGAACTCTGGGCCAAAGTCCAGAAATCTGGACTTTCATCTTGGGTCCTTGCTCTTCCTCTCTGGCTCTCAGTTTCTCCATCTGTACAGTGAGGGGTGAAATCAATGTCACTCTGACCCTGAGGCTCTGAGCTAAATTGATCAGTAACCAGGGTCCATGCTGTGACCACATCATCCTATCAAGAGTCTGATCCTGCAAATACAGTGCCCGCTGTGCTCCAGGCTCTTGTAGGGCACAGGATGGCAAGTCAGAAGACCTGGTTTAGAGGCCCACCCCTGACACTGCCCAGTGTACTATCGTTAAGAAGTTATTTTCTTCCCCTAACCAGTTTCCTCATCTAAAAGACTGGGTCAGTAATCCTTGCTCTGCCTCTCTCAAGGACTGTTAGGAGACTCAAAGGGGATGATGAATGGAAGGTCCTTTACATACTATTAAAAAACTATGCTTATATAAGATACAATTATTTTTTCAATTATAATTTCTGCCCTGCTGTTATTTTTCTGACCATATCTCAGGACAGTAAATGGAGTTGCCTATGGTTTAGGAGGGTGATAACCACAAGGTTTGCTTAAACCACCCCCTGTCCCCAAGGACTTTTGCATTAGGAAGTTAATTAGGGGAGAGTTTCTTGGGGAAAGTTTCCTAAGATTTGATGCTGGGGTACTAGTAATCTAGCCTCTAGTGCCCTCAGATTTGATATTAGGATATCAGCAACCTATCCCCTTGTGTCCTAGGATTTGATGTTAGGGTACAAGTAACCCAGCCCCTGGATGTCCTCTATTCCTAGGGAAAGAAAGGCCTGGAACCTATGAGGCTGGACCTAGAGGCAGGGGCTTAGACTTCCTAACCTGAGGTCACCCCCAGCTGCTGGAAGGGCCCAGTGCCCTGCTCTATGGAAGAGCTTATTAATCATTACTTTGGCTTCAGCCCAGAAGAAAGCTGAGGCCAGCCACAGAAATTAGATCCTAGAGTGGGTGTCCTGGGCCAGATTATCTCTGATGATTTCAAGCTTCTACATGATCCTAGGAGAGACCAAGACAGGGCTGGCACAGGCCAGCTTCTCGGCTTCCTGCAGAGCTCCAGGGAGGCCAGTCTGATCCTAAGGTTTGGCCTTGACAACCTGGTACTGGGAGAGGGAGAGGCAGAGAGAATGAACACAGTCCTTCAGCTGCTGGAATCCTAAATTCTTAGAAGAAGACAGTCTCTGAGCTAAGGAAAGGCTATCTGATGGGGGGCACATAGTCCCTGAGCTGTGAGAGGCACTGTTTGATGGGGAGACGTAAGTCCCTGTCTGATAGAGGATACTAGTCCCTGAATGGCGTCGGGGGAGGTGGGGCAGGCGGAACTTGCCTTGTCTAATGGAGGAGACCTGGTTTCTGTGCTGGAGGAGGTTCCCCTGTCTGATAAGGGAGAGACATAGTCTCTAAGTGGTGAGAGGCCCTGGCTTGTCCAAAGGGAGGAGACATTGTGATGAGCCAAGGAAAGCACCTGTCTAGCTAAAGTCTCTGAGCTAGAGACAGCCCTGGAATTCACCTTCAAGCATCCCTTGTCTAAGCTATAGGCATAGCCCTGCCCTCCAGGAATTTTCCATCTGTCCTAGGGACAACTGAAGATGATGAAGGGAGATAGAGAATAGGAACAAAGTGCACTTCAGTGATCAGCCCAGGAGAATGGGATGGAAGCAATCCATGAGATGGAGTTAGGCAGCCAGAGGCCTAGGAATGTAGGCTGGGGTGGGATTTGGGGCACAGAAGGGGAAAATGACCCTGACACCAGGAGTTAGGAAACCCCCAGCAACTCCTGGCCTGATTCAGACCTTCCTAGATGAACTTGAGCCAGTCCCTGCCCTCCTTCTGGCCCCACCTGTACCATGAGGTCACCTATATGGCTTGGACCAAGCCCAGGCTACTCCTGGCCAGGGCAGTTCAAGGAGAGAGGAAAGTAGAGCAGCTGGCTGGGGTGAAGGCCCGGTGTCACATCATCCCCACTCCAAGTGCTGGCTGGATGTGCTGCGTGTGTGGCCAGGGACTTGGACAGGAGGAAGCCTGGGACATGAAGGAGGGGAATACCACAGCCCCAGCTCTCCCCCCGATACCCTGCCTAGACTCTTTGTTTTTATTTTCTGGCGCCCAAAGAGAAGTGTTCTTGGCCAGGCCAGGGTGCTAGGGAACCAACTGTCTTGGCTCTCGCCATGCTCTGAGGACAAACAGAAACTTCCCATGACCCTGGCCCTGCTGCTGCAGGAACAGAAGGGACCCCCCCAAACTCAGCCCAGAGGAGCCCATGTCCATCTCTCCCCACCAGCCCAGCTTGGCAAGCAGTTGGCTCCTCTGATGCCTCTTTTTTTCTTTTTCAATAAATACTGTTTATTATTTTAGATATAATCCTATAGAATGACCTATTGGTATGAATCAGGATTTTTTCTTTTTGGCCACTATGTGGCATGCGGGGTCTTGGTTCCCTGACCAGGGAATGAATACATGCTCCCTGCAGTGGAAACATGGCATCTTACCACTGAACCTCCTGGGAAGTCCCTGATACCCTGATGCCTCATCTTAGACAGGCCTTTTCCCCTGTCTCTTTAACAGCTTATGTCTCTAACTTCATCTCACCTTCTAAGGGCAGAAACATGTCTTTCTTTTCTGTTGTCAGTGGAGAGAGGTCACACAAAGCCTTCTTGGGCATCACCTTGGGTGGCTCTGCTGATGAAGGCCTTGTCAGACCTCGGGACTGACTCACTGTGTCAACCTGCAGCGAGGAGATCTGTACATAGGCAATGGTTTAGGAGGTGGCAGGAGAGGGGACAGCCATCCTTTCTATTCTTGTCTCGGGGCTTTTGCCCTGGCTGCTCTGCTATAGGACTCCCTTCCCCTCCTCTGCTCCAAATCCTCCCCTTCTTCAGGCCCTAACTCTGTCCTACCTCCAGAAAGCCACCCAGCACCAGGCCTGCTCAGTTTTCACCTCCTCTGAAGATTTTCGTTTCCACCCTAATATTTTGCTGTTTGATAACCTTGAGTCTGTAGGTGCGCTAATTCATTTTCTCATTCATTCCATAAATATTTTATTGAGTGCCTACGATACCCTAGGCTCTGGAGATTCACCAATTGACATAATAGGTAAAAATCCCTGCTCTGACAATGCTTGCATTCTGATTGGGTGACAATAAAATGGCTAAATGAGTGAAATGTGTAGTATGTCAGATAAAGTGCTATGGAGAAACATAAACTAGTAATGGGGAAATCAAGGCAGTGGATGCTGTCCCACGTTGGAGACAGAAGGGAGGATGGAGGCCTGGGTTACCTTGGAAAGAGCTATTGCAGGACAGGTTAGAAAGGACTGAATTGGGGGGAAAACGAGATGGATAGTTGAACAGAGGAAATGAGATGGATACTAGAATAGAAATGAGATGGGAAGAGCTGAATGAGAATCAAACAGGATAATATAGAAGCAAACTACATGGAATTGCATCTTGAGTAGAATTGAATTTGGAAAGAAATGTAGTTGAATAAAATACAGCCTAACTCAATGGAAAGGAATGCAACTGAACTTCAAAGATGAAACAGAAGTAAATGGAATGTCATGGGATGAAACTCAATGCAATAGAATTAAATGGAATGAAACAGGGTGGAAGACACGGAACAAGCTGAACAGGGCAGGATGGGATGGAAACGTGTGGCACTGCCAGCCCACCCTGACCTCCTCCCCACTCACCCCGACAGTCTTCCCCAGGGTGCTGCTGAGGACTCTGCGCCACCCCATCTTTCTGCTGGTGGTCCTGTCCCAGGTGTGCATGTCATCCATGGTAGCGGGCATGGCCACCTTCCTGCCCAAGTTCCTGGAACGCCAGTTCTCCATCACAGCGTCTTATGCCAACCTGCTCATAGGCTGCCTCACCATCCCGCTGGCCATTGTGGGCATCGTGGTGGGGGGCATCCTAGTCAAGCGCCTCCGCCTGGGTCCCATGCAGTGTGGCACCCTTTGCCTGCTGGGGGCGCTGTGCTGCCTGATCCTTGGCACGCCCCTCTTCTTCATGGGCTGCTCTTCCCATCAGATTGCAGGCATCAGCCACCAGCCTGGGTGAGTATGTTTTAGAGCCGGTGAGTATAAGCTGGAGGAGGGTGCCAGGGGCATAGGAGGGGGTGGCCTAGAAAAGGCAGGGTCAGTGAAGTACCCACCGCCTCACATCTCCCCTCCTCTTCCTGCTTGGCTTGGCTGTGAGCAGTGGGACTTCTCCCTCGAAGGCTCAGTGAAGGTGTCAGTCACTACCAGGTAGGAGTGGAACTTGTAGGCAGGACAGCTCAGGTCTGGGAAGGGCTGGAGGCTGAGGCAGCGCAAGGCCACTTGTGTGGATGGCACATGTAAGAAGGCCCTTCTCAGGAGTGCTGCCCAGGGGACATATGCCCTGGGAGGGAGTTGGACTGGAGACCTTGGAGATTCTTAGTCCTTAGAGGCTGGGAGCTAAAATCCTGTTGCCCTGTGACCCTAAAGTGCCAGTTTTTTCCCCACATGTGAGGGGCAGCACCTGTCTCTACCCTCCAGGAGGAAAGCCTCTGATACCTCTCTCCCTTCCCCTTATGCCCCCCTAAACCCCCGTAGACAGAGTCTCTTTCCTCTTGGGAACCATGTTGGAGAGGATGTTGGAAGTTCCATTGATGCCTCTTCTCCAGAATGATTGCATTTTTCCTGGGAAGCCACTCCAGGCTTAGGCTGGCACAACACCCAGCTAACATTCTCCAACGTGCTCTGTTCACTCCTCTCCCTTGGCATCTCATCCCTCCATCTACGTGCCAACTTTCCACACCTGGGGCTCCTTCTGTGTGACTGTGGGGGAGGCTCAGTCCAGATAAGCTCAGCTCCTGCCCAGCCTGTCCCAGGTCCCACCTCGTCGACCTCTCCCCTCTTTCCCTGTCCCTTCTCCTCTTCTCGAAGGTCCAGGGCAGGTCCTTCTGTCTGCAGAGCCTCCTTCTGGGCATGGAGGAGGGGCTATAACCAGGTCCTCATGAAGCCTCTAGTCAGAGGAGGGAGCCAGGGCCTTTTAATCATTTTTAGATTAAAAAGTAAATGAATATTTTACCACAGTGTTTTTTAAAAAAGCAAATGGGAAAAAGTCAGCCTACCTCACATGCCCCATTTGTCTCTTCTTCTGAAGTCTCTCACCTTGACCTGACATTTCATCTCACCCAGATTCTCATCTATATTCTTGCAATTTACTCACTGAGCTTTGGGTTCTAATTCATTGAAGAAGCCTTTGGGGACCAACTGAACAAATTGAGAATTTCTCATACTCCATCGTGGGCTTCCCTTGTGGCTCAGCTGGTAAAGAATCTGCCTGCAATGCGGGAGACCTGGGTTAGGAAGATCCCCTGGAGAAGGGAAAGTTCATCCACTCCAGTATTCTGGCCTGGAGAATTCCATGGGCTATAGTCCATGGGATCACAAAAAGTCAGACACGACTGAGGGACTTTCACTTTCACTTTCATACTCCATCATAACTAACGGTATCCGAAGCTGCCAAGAACCAAGGGTCTTCCATACGCTCAGACGCTCCCATATTCCATCTCACTGAACCCTCGTGGGATCTCTGGGAGAGGTCTTACCGTTATCCCCATTTCACAGACGAGGATAGCAAGGAGTCCCCTCCCTTCTGAGCTCCTGTCCCCATGTGCCTGGCCCTGGCCAGACTAGAGCAGGTGATCTCCTGAGACTTGGGAACAGACCCTCAAAGGGAGTCAGATGGGACTGAAATATGTCCTGGGCAGTGAACAGGGGAGCGAGAGTGAAAGGGAGGTCATGAGGCTGCAGGGTGGCAATAGGGAGAGGGAATCCACAGAGGTGGCAGAGAAACAGGCCAGAGAGAGGCAGGAACAGGTCGGAGACCTCACAGCTACTCAGGTACCCTGACCGGACCCCACACTTACAGTTTTAATTTTATCAGAAAAGGAAGCAATCCAGCTCACTGAGATAAAGGTACTTTTCATCTGAGACAAAATTCTGGGATGAATTTATCTTATATCCCCTAAAAAGAGGGTCATTGAGGAACAGAGATGTTCACAGAAGCAGCTCAAAGACTTGTAGGATCTTGGGGCTGGAAGGGGTCTCAGAGTCTCTGGCCCATACCCTGCTTCCCACTTCTCCCATTGGAGGCCTCTTGCAGCTTCCTTGGTGAGGGGCTCACCACTGCATGTCATGGAACAGCTCTGGTGGTAAAAAGCTCTGTGCAGAGCTGAAATCTGGCCATGGCTCTCAGGGGAGGTTGCAGGGGCAAGGTAGCCCTGGCCTGAGGGAGGAAGAACCAGACCAACCATGCCGGCCTTCTCTCCCACCAGCGCCCAACCTGGCCTGGAGCTATTTCCAGGCTGCATGGAGTCTTGTTCCTGCCCCTCAGACGACTTTAACCCTGTCTGTGACTCCAGCACTCGTGTGGAGTACATCACACCCTGCCATGCAGGCTGCACAAGCCGGGTAGTCCAGGCTCCGGACAAAAGCCAGGTGGGTCAGGCCTCTGGTCTGCCTCCCGCGGGCTCTCCTCTCAGTCTCTGTGTGCCTGTCACACTCTCCACCTCTGAGTGTTCTCATTCTCTGGCTCTTCTTTCTGTTTATCACCTGTCTTCTCCTTCTGTTGGCAGATACAGAATATTATTCTTTCAATAAGCTTTCATTGCCAGTCTTGTGCCAGGGCCCCGAGTGCAGAGGTGAATCAGATTTGGTCCCAGCTGTCCAGGCAAGGGAAGTGCAGAAGGAAGTAACTCAGGAATTCCAGGGGTGGTGACAGACAGAAGTGGTCCCCACAAGGACAATCAATGATGGAAGGAGATGTAGCCCACTTGGGAGGGTCCCAGAATGCTTCATAGGACATGGCATTTGTGCTTGATCTTCAGGGGTGAGCAGGCAAACTAGGGAAGGGCTTTCCCGACAGGGAGGGCACAGCACATGGCATGCAGGCACACATACACACACATGGACACATAATTGGAGCAGAAGCCTAAGATTTCATGGAAGGAAAGCAAGGCCCAGATAAGGAAGGGCCTCGAATAGGAAAGGGCCATGAGTAGGGACTTTATCTGGAGAGTAGTGGGGAGACTTGGATGGATTTTGAGCAAGGGAGTGACAAGATCAGACCTGTGTTTGATCACATTTGAGGCCATAGTGTGGAGGAAGGTGAGCAGAATGTAGACCAGGAGGCAGGGAGATAAGTGGGAGGCTGGAGCAATGAGCCCATTCAGTTAGTCAGTCAGTTAGTCAACAAACCTTTGTGGAGCCCCACCTCTGTGCCAGGTCCTGTGCTGGGGGCTGAGGACAGACTCAGAGCCAAGAGGCCCTGCTCTCAAGGAGCTCCCAGGGGTAGGGTATCGGGGGAGAAGGGGAGGAGTGGGCAGCGTAACTAACTTCAGTGCATTCTATGGGAACCCGAGAAAGACCACCAGGACCCGCTGGCTCCTCCCCTACTCTCTCCTCATTGGCTCTGAAGAACAAATGGCAACAATACTCACCTTCCTCAGGTCCCCAGGCTGGAATATAGTACGTGTGTGTGTGGTGGGATGGGTAGTGTCAGGCTGGTTGTTATGACGAGACCTCCCTCTCTCCAAAGTCCCCACCCACATCATGCAGAACCCCTGCATTGTGTCCTGCTGGGTAACAGCCTCTAAGCCCAAGACCCCTACGTGGAGGGACCTGGACCACACAGGCTGGCATGGAGTGAAGCATCTGGTTGATGGTACTTCAGAAGCAAGCCAGGAGCCTCCCAAGCTATGTATACTGTTTGCATTTGGAATAATCACAATCCAGGCTTTCAAGCATCCTAGCCTTCACTGTCCTGACCTTGTTTGATCTCCATGAGACCCTTCTACAGGTCCCCAGGCCCTGGCGGCTGGAGCAGGATCCCCGAGGTGACTCTGAACTCCTGCAGATATGGGGCTATGAGCACTGAGGCCAGGCTATCTGGTTCAGACCCCTGTTCTGCTTCCAGCTGGCTCTGTTACCTTCAGCAAATGGTTGAATCTGTGCCTTAGTTTCCTGCTCTGCGAAGTGGGGGTGAGAGCATTGAGTACTCTCAATACTGAGTACTCAAGTACTTAGAACATTGAGTATTCTGTGCAGAATTCTTCATCTAGATACATTTATTAAGTGAAGAGCCACATGACATGATCCATGAAAAGCGCTCAGCCTGAGAAATTTTAAGGATGCAACGATACACACTTCTGTGTGTATGGGCACACTTCTGTTATGCCCGTTATACAGATGGGAAATGGAGGCCCAGGAAAGGACAAGGCATTGCCCAAACTTTTAATGCCAGAGCTGGAACTAGAACCAAGGGCAGTGGCCTCCGAGCCCAGCTCCCTTTCCAGAGCATCCTCAGAGATGGTGTTAGGTATGGCATTTGGGGGAGGGTGCAGCTGAGTCCTGGTTGACACTCAGGAACTGTCACCCTGGCCTGGAATTGTTTCTCTTTTTTAAAAATTAATTGATTTATTTATTTTTGGCTGTGCTGGGTCTTTGGTGCTGCACTCGGGCTTTTTCTAGTTGCAACATGCAGGTTTCTCATTACAGTGGCTTCTCTTATTGCAGAGCACAGGCTCTAGGGTGCCTGGGTTTCCATAGTTGTAGCACACAGGTCCAGCCACACTGTGGCATGTGGAATCCTCCCGGACCAGGGATCACTCTGGACTGCCAGGGCCGTCTTGGAATTGTCTCTTGATGAGCCTGCCTCCTCAGGCCTACTTGAGCTCCTCAGCCCAGGGATGAGTCAGTGTCCATCCCAGCTGCACTCAGCAACCGTTTATGAATGAGTAAAGGACCAGAGGGAAAAAAGGGAGACGTGGATGGCTGGCAGCATCTAGGCATCAGGGGGTGGGGCCCTACGGAGAGTCTCAGAAGCAGCTGGAGAGATTGAAGCCATTCATAAGAACTTCCTGCTGTGGAATTAGATGAATATGAATAGAGGGCTGGGAAAACCCCAAGAGAAAGGCCTGTAGCTTTTTCATCCCTTCCAGCAATATTCTGCCTCTCAGAACAGGATTGTTCACATCCAGTAACCTGGCCTTTGTATATTTCTCCACTTACCTGTCCCTTTATTGTATCTCCAACCCAGTGGGCTGCTCAGTGTAGTGAAGGTCCAAATGTGTGTGCTCATGGGGGACCCATATATGGCCAGCATAGCCTTGTCATGCAATGGATGGAGCACCCAGTCACCCAAGCTGGAATCCTAGGTCTCCAATCTCTCCTCTGTGTGTGTGTGTGTGTGTGTGTGTGTGTGTGTGATGTTGCCCTAATTCCACCTCCTAAATATAGGGTTGGCCAAAAGATTCGTTCAGGTTTTCCCATATGATGTATGTTTGGGGAAAACCCGAATGAACATTTTGGCCAAAGCAGTATCTCTCGAATCAAAACCCTTTTCTCCATCCCACTCTCCCTCCCCCCTGCCTCTTCAACTGCCTCCTGGATCAGGTCCATCCTCTTGAATCAGCAGAGCAGCTTGTGTGCTGTCAGATATCTTGTCTCTTCCATGCCTAAAATCTCCCGGTGGCTCTGGGCATCCACATCAGGGCTTCCCAGCCCTTTCCACACTAGGAAGAGTCTACAGCTGCCACAGCTGGAGGTGAAAGGCTCAGAGGTGAAAGGCTCTCTGCTCGGAGCTCACCACGTCATCCAGGGGGCCGCTGGCATCCCTGCTCACCTGTCTCTTGGCTGAGGCCGAGGGCCTCTGGGAAACTCTGATCTACAGGGCAGAGGAGCAAAGCCAGGTTTTCTTGGCTCAGCTTTGCTCCCTTCAGGTACCTGAGGTGGTATAGACCAATTCTGAAAGAACTGGGGGTTTTCCAGGCCACCTGGGGGTGGGAATGAAGGATGGAATCAAATGCACTCCACTCCAACCTGACGATACTTCCTTGCACTTTAGAAAGAGGTCTGCTTTTCCTCATTCTTCAGCCTTTGGTGGGGTCCCAGTTTTCTGGGCGTCTTCTATTAGGCTTTTCAGCTGGCTGGAGGGAGGGCCAGGACTCATCCTCTGGCCCTATAGCCCCCAAACCCCAGAAAACTGTATTCCATCGTACAGGGTTCTGCAAACACCTAGCAGCCAAAACCTGTGTCAAGACTCTGCTTACCTCCCTGGGTTCGCCTCACTTAGTTCTGAACCTGAGCATTTTTTCCTTTTTGCCAACCTATAGACGCTTTCGGAACATTGCTTTCAATATTTTATCCAGTGTTTTCAATCACTGTCAGCAGCATGACTGACAGGGCACCTAGTCCACCCTCTTCTGGAAACAGCAGTCAGGGTTCAGGTTCCCTGTTGTGTCCAAGGCTCTTCACAGTGTGGCCCCAGCACACACTTCCTCCCACCCCAAGGGCCTCCCCTCTGCCTTCGCTACATGCACTCTTCTGCGCAAGGAAAGATTTTCTGGCTTCTTTCATGCCACTGTAATTTTACATTTGGCACTCCCTCCACTCATTCCAGTTTTCCTCTTGGTGAACTCCTATTCATTCCTCAAGACCCAAACCCAGCACCTCTCTTTGGTGAAGCCTTCTTTGGTCCTCCCTTACCTGCTGATCCAAGACTCCCCCTGTGATGTCTGCCTCTCTCTCCATCCTGTACTTGAGTCTCTCCTTGAGAATCCACTCTAGCATCCAGTGCCCAGGAAGACCTCAGGAAGGCAGAAAGGGGGACACTGAACTGGAAAATCTGAATTCCTTCCCCCCAAATACTCTTTGCTGCTTTAGTCTTCTGCACAGACCGTCAGGAATTTCGAACATTCTTATATCGCCAGGTGAAAAAAATGAGTGTATGCGGTGTGTGAGTGTAAGTGCACGAGCAGGTGTGTGGGATGAGTGTCAGTATGTGGGAAGGTGTGTGTGTGTGTACAGGTAGTGAGTGTGTGATTATATGTATGTGTGTATGTGAGCATACACATACGTGTAGGTGTAGCAAATGTGCGTGTGTCTGTGCTGTGTTGGGGGTGGCTCTCTTCTGGTTCTTTCTCCCTTTTTTCTTCTCCATGCCCCCCTCTCCCCACAGCCTCAGCCCACCTGTGTGCAGACAGCCTGTGTCCACACACTGTCTGATGCTCAAGCTAGCCTGACTCCACCAATGGGTCAGAAGTCCCAGCATCCAGCCAGTTCTGCCCCAGTTCGCGTTGTTGGTGTCCGTGGCTCTCTCACAAGCCTCCTGGGGCCTCATGCCCTTGGCCAGCTGCTTGTCCTTAGAGGTTCCTGAAGGCTCTTCTTCCCTGCTCCCCATCCTAGGTCTTCTACACCAACTGCAGCTGCGTGGCGGGGGGTGGCCCCGTGCCAGCCGGCTCCTGTGACTCGGCCTGCAGCCACCTGGTGCTTCCCTTCATGATCCTGACCAGCCTGGGTGCCGCGCTGGCGAGTGTCACCCACACACCCTCCTTCATGCTCATCCTAAGGTGAAAGCAGGGGCATGCCAGAACTGGGGGATACCAAGAGGTTCTTAACCACAGGCAGGACAGGGAATCCTGAGGGAGGGGTTTGCAGAAGCTGGTGTCCTGGCCCCTGCAGCAGATCAGGCTGCCATATCATCATCCTCATGGCAACTGCTGAGATGAAGTTTTCTCCCCATCTTATAGATAGGGGAACTGAGGCTCAGAAAAAGTCAGGAGCCAGTGTTAAGGGATTAAGTGCCCACTGTGGACCCAGCCTGTGCGGTGCAGTCCCTCTTGCTCCAAGATCTTCCTAGCCTTTGTCCTGAGGACACTGGCCAGGACTGACAAATTGTCACTTGAGGCCAGAGTCAGCACCTCCTGAGGTGGAGACTGGAATAAGAGGACCTCAGAGCAGGATATTTCCAAATTTTCATTATGCTGGGATTATGTTATTCCCTATTTCTTTTCTAGAAAATTAGAAGAGGGATGCCTTACAATATTAGAAGGCATGTAGGAGCCATAAATCAGGCTGGCTGCAAGAGCAAAAGTAGAGGAATCAGATGCCCCAGCAGGCAGCCAAAGAGGAGTTAATGCAGTCAGTCTGCTGCACAAATTCTGACTCCTGACACGCATCAGCTGTGGGATCTTGGCCAAGTCACTCAACGTGTCTAAATCTCTTTAGAGATTAATCTGTCAGTCTCTTTATCTGTAAAATGGGCATAATGCTATACCTACTACATGGCAGTGACATGAGCGGGGGCGGGGGGCACCACATTAGAGAATCACTGAACCATAGTGAGCACTCTGGGATTACTAACAAGAGCCAGTGGTCACCTGGACCACCCAGGCTGACGTATCATAGTGATCAGGGAAATTAAACCATGTGTCTGACTGCCCAGCTCCAAGTTTGCCAAGTGTAGAAGGAAGGGGAGAATTTGGTGGGAAGAGAGGGGTGCTGTGACGCACAGGTAGGTCAGCACAGGGCCGTGATGGCCAGTGGGTGTATCTGGGACCAGGCTCTGTAGGTTGAAGGGAGTGTGGAGCCTGTGCCCTACCCACCAAGGACCTCAGACTGGGGGCAGGCTGATGTTGTGTGGTGGGGGAGAGGGGGATGGTGAGAACCCCTTGAAGGCCGGAGCCCTCTCAATCCTCATGTCACTCTGTCCCTGATTGTTAGGGGAGTGAAGAAAGAAGACAAGACTCTGGCTGTGGGGATCCAGTTCATGCTCACGAGAGTTTTGGGTAAAGAACGTGCTGGGGACCACTGGTCCAGATACCTCCTGTGTGCCAGGCCTGGGGGGCAGAGGGATGAGTGGGAACCAGTCCCTGACCTTAGGCTTCACCGGTCCACAGGGGTCCAGATCTGACCTAGGTACCCTGGACGTGGGTGCGCCAGCAGCTAAACAGCCCATCAGGGAAACAGCATCCAATGCGAGGGTCCGGGGTGGGCTTGAAGGCTGAGGACTTAATGGGCCAAGAGGCTCCCAGTGGCTCAGAGCCCCAGTGGTTCAGTGCCAGGGATGGGGCGGGATAAGGGGTACAGGGATGCCAGGTTCCACTGTCCCCTGAGTATCTTCTCCTTCAGCCTGGATGCCCAGCCCCGTGATCCACGGTAGTGCCATTGACACCACCTGTGTGTACTGGGCCCAGAGCTGTGGGCGTCGGGCCGTCTGCCGCTACTATGACCATGACCTCCTTCGAAACCGGTGAGACCTGGGAGTCAACTGCCAGGGGGCTATAGGGAAACTGCTTAAAATATTCTTGGGGTTCCATCTGGGAGGGGAGGTCTGCTGACACCCACCTGCAACGTGACACAGGCTCTCTCCAGTGCTAATCCCCAGGCCTGCCAGCTAGATATTGTCTCCCCTTTGGATGGATGAAGATAGTGAGATTTAAGTAAGTGGCCCAAAGTCACACAGCTGATAACTAGCAAAGCTGGGCTGAGTGAGGGGAGACTAAGGGAAGCCAAGCAGTGGTGAGAAAGACAGGAAGTTGGCATGGGGTAGGAAGATGGCTCTACCTAGGACATAGGAGGCCTAGGATCCAGGCCCAGCCCTGTCTCCCTCACTGTGACACCTACCTTTTCTGGGATTCAGTCTTCCCATCTGTGTAATGGGAGCCCAAAGAAACGTGAAGGCAGAGAGGCTGCTGGCCCTGGGATCGATGGACAGTTGAGGAGAGGGACTCACTAGCAGATCTGGAAGCAGAGAGCTGTTCACTTCCAGCTCTGAGGAGTGCATGGTTCCAGGAGGGCTTCCTAGAGGAGGAAAACTCAAAGAAGAGCCTTGGTGAATTAGAGAAGCGGGAATCCTCCTTTCCTTGTGGCAGGTGAGGTGATCCAGGGTTGCAACTAACAGGCCCCTTGAGCCCTCAGGAAGACCCAGAGAGAGGCAGGGCCAGCCCAGGCCATGAGGCAGTCAGGACAGGGCAGGGGAGATGAGCAGGCTTCTCCCCCAACCAGGGCTCCCTTTTCAGAGCCTTTCCCCTCTTGCAAGGAAGGACCCTCATGGGGATCAACTTCAGGGGTGCCCGTCTCCCCCAGCCAAAGCTATGGTGATGAGGTCCACTGCCCTGAGGCTGGAGGCCTCCCCGTGACAAGGCCTCAGTGTCTCCACTGCATAATGGGTGATGATTACTGACCCTGTTCCGCTCCCAGCCCCAGCACATCCAGGCTTTGAATGGGGAGATCCTGAGTTCAAGGGTTCCTCGCTTTTTCCCCAGGTTCATCGGCCTCCAGTTCTTCTTCAAGATAGGCTCCCTGGCCTGCTTTGCCTTGATTTTGGCCATCCTAAGGCAGCAGGACAAAGAGGAGAGGACCAAGGCGACCATACCCAACCCTGGCCTGCAGCAACAGCTGTTAGCATCAGAGGCAAAGAAGGAGCCTGAGGAATCCAGAGTGTGAGCTGTCCCAAGCCCCAGCCTAGCCAAGAGTGGCAGCCACGGCGAGTACCTCCTCAGGGCCTTTTGCCTGAAGTTGGATATTGGGAACCTTGTTTTCCAATTGTGAGTCTTCCACTAACTTGCTGTGTGGCTTCGAACAAGTCACTGACCTTCTCTGGGCCTGTGTTTGTTCAGCTGAACCAAAGAGTTCCCTGGGGGTTTGTTGTGTTGACCCCTCCTGGAGCATGAGGGTCTTCCGCCTTTCTCCCTCAGCCACATAGGCTGACCTGAAAACAGATTTTCCTGGGTGGAAGAACTGCATATCTTTCCCCCCAGGGCCCTAGCATGGAGAAGTGGACAATCGTAGGCCAGGCTCCTCAACACACTGGATCCTGGCCCCACTCTGCTGCTCACCTGGAGCCTCAGCCTCCATCTCGGTCAGGTGGAAATGAATTTGTCAGCTTTCAGGCCTCTTCCAGCTGGGACCATCTATGTGGCTGGGACATTCAACTCAGGTCTCCTCCCCAGCCCCACTCAGCCTGAATGTGAGGCCAGTACAGCCTCTATTGAGATGTGTCTATTTGGCGCCCCCTGGAGGCAGAGTCCTGAGCACTGGGGGGACACTCAGGACATCCAGGCTATGCAGGGCCTTCAGGAAACCTGGTGAAGGCCCCAGGGGTCTTGGCTGAGCAAGGAGCCTTCTCTCTGCACTCAGGAAATCCTAGCCCTTGCCCTCAAGGTGTTGGAGTCTGAGTGAGGCCTATTCTCTGCCTGGTGGTGAGGGGGATCCAGGCCCCACTCTTGGGCATTTTCTAATTTCAAAGACCAAACCCACTCATCATAGACTCACTGGTATCCATGTATTGCCAAGATTTCACATGTTTGACGTGGGCCCACCACTGTGACTTCTGTGACGAGAATCTTAATTTCACCATTTCCTCCCCAGTGCCTGATCCTGTGTCAGCTGGGATTGTGTAGACAATGTCTCCTTCTGTGACATCCAAATATTGGGGTAACATCTGATTCTCTGTGATGCTTGGGTTGGCATCAGAACCTGTTCTTTGTGATGCCCAGCCCTGTGATTCGGGAGCAGTAATGCCTGATTCTGTGTAATAAGTGGGTCTGTGGGCTGCTTGGGTCTGAACAAACAGGCCCTTGTCTGTGTCAGGCCTTGTCTGGTTTTCTGGCCGGATCTTATCTGACTTGATTATCTTCCTGGGAAGGGGAGAGAGTTTCCCAACCTGCTCCCAGCCCGTTCTGTCGCCACCCATACCTGACCCTGAGAGACAGGAGACAGGGAGTCATCGGCAGGAGCTTTCCAAACCCAGGTCCAGCCTTGTGCTGGGGGCCAGGGGAGAAGCTGGGGGTTTAGCCAGAAGCTCTGGCCTTCTGAGCAGCTCTCAGTGGCACGGCTTTGGGGCTATCCCATATGAAAGAACAGGGAGATACAAACGTTCTAATTCCCATTTTTATTCTACTGGTTGATACCTTTAAATGTTTAAGAAATATCTGAGCCTATATTTATCAATGCCAGGAATTTCAAAGTCTCATCCAACAAGATGAGGCTGTTTCTATGTTCATATTCCTCCTCCATCCCTCTTGTTACCCACGTTTTGCAGAAATAATCTGGAATCATAAATATAGCTTATCAATAAATTTGTTCTTGCAGTGTCTCTTCTATTATAGAAATCTTCCTTACAAACTGCATTACAGTTTGCAATCACATTATTTCCAGTTATTTAGATTTAAGTTTTACTGGATTTATTGCTTACCATTATTTCTTGTATATTACATCTTCCCCTCCCTATATAGTCTGGTCTCATTTTCATTTGGCTGGGCAACTTCCTCTAGTAACATTTTCAGAAGTGGAATAAGGTCACAAGGCTTTCCAAGTCCTTACCTGCCCAAATTGTCATTCACAGTTTACAGAAGAAGAAATGGTTCAGAAAGGATAAGCAAGTTGACCAAGATTACGCAAAGTAAATGCTGGAGCCAGGATTAGACTTCAATTTTGTGAGAACTGGAGCTTTACAATTTGGGAAGTTCTCTTTAAGCAAAAGAATACAAAATTAGGTAAGAAGGTGAATATTTACTTAGAATTAAAAAAGAAGCCAAAACAATGTATCTCACAATTCAGAAAAACAGCTTAAAATTTTTTTACTGTCTGCTGTGCACACTTCCAAAATTTTCCCCCTAGTGATTGGAAATATTTTCTACAGACTAGCTTCTGGTTCTGTAGATTTCAAACCTGTTTCTCCTCTATTGTCCATATACTTCCAGGGCGAGGCAGCAGAAAACACGTCATGTCACCAGATGACCTTTGAATATGACACTTTGATGTCACAATGCCAAATGAGTTGGACTGTGGATAGGAAGATTCCTAGAAGCCATTCTCTATACAGAGGTAGCTAGCAACGATTTATCTCTTTGTGGATGTGACTGATAACCACATAAATACATTCCAAAGAACCCAAATTAAATTGATCTCCAACTCCACTACCCATTAGCCATATTCCAGAAATGTCCATGCAAATGACCTTACATAAGGGAAGCTGGGATACAAGGGAAGTTGGAGTGGAAAGAACTAGCAATCTTGACCCATTGTGGTGAAAGTGTCAACCTTTGCAAATTTCCCAAGAACTTGACAACATGGATGTATGGCAGAGGCCTCTCCCTGGGCCTGGGTAGAGGCCCTGATGCTCAAGCAGTCTTAGCTTCATGCTGAGTCCACCTCTGAGTTGAGCTGAGATTCGAAGAAGTTGAGGTGCTTAAAATCATCCAGGCTGGTCAGGATGAGGAGACTCCAGGAGTAAATCGCAAGAGACCTGTGGGGCTGAGAGCCAGGGGTGGAACAGCTAAGGGCCAGCAGACTTACCAGATACAGGGATCAGCCCTCTTCCTTGACAAGGCTTCTGGCCAATGAAAAGCCATGAGCAGTTGCACCTGTTAGCTCCCTTTCTTCTCACCCTGTCCCTGGGAGTTGGAGAAGGTGTAGAGTCTCCTGCTAGATTCTATGGTGGTAAAACCAGCTGAGAACAGCCCTGGAACCAGATTGGACATCCTGATTCCTGGCCTGGAGTTCCTTTGGGCCATAGACCCATCCTGAGACATTGCAGGGCAGGAAGAGCGCCCTCAGAAGCCATGATTGCAGCACAAACAAACAAGGAGCAAGAACCTACAGCACCCTTGCGATTCTTTGGATGTGCTGAATTCTTTCCCCCAGAACCCCTTCATGTGCTCTTCCCTCTACCCAGCTGGCCTTGCTCACATCCCATTCCATTGTCTCTCAATTGCGCTTCATGAAGTCCTGCCCAAACTTCCAGCTCAAAGGCCACCACCTCCAGGGACGCAGCATCATATAAGCAATGGGAGTGGGTGACTACCACCTTAGGGAATCAGATAAAAGATATAGACGCCCCATTAAAGATGCACACAGACTTATACACAATTGTGCATCTGATTTCAGAGGTTGAGAATCATCTAAAGCCTGGCTGTACACCTCCAGAGGAGTGGAGAAAAAAGAACAGAATTTTAGAGTCAGTTCAAATCTGGACTCTGCCACTGACTCATGGTGTGACCCTGAGCAAGATTTAACTTCTCTGCCTCTCAGTTTCTTTACCTGTAAAGTGAGGTTGACTATTCCTCCTTCCTGTACCCTAAAAAAGGATGAAGACAAAATAATGATAATATACCCATTCACAGACAGTACACCTGAAGATCAGTATTTGTAAGTTTCCCTCCCCTTCTCCTGTCCCTGAAAGAATTTAGAGAGCACATGGCAGTGAGAGTGGACAGTGAAGACAGAGGGAGGAGGCACCACTGAGGGGGAGACACGTTCCCTCTGCCCTGCCCTGGCTGCCGCTCTGCCTGTCCCCTAATCTGTCTTCCACTGTCACCCAGGGCTCAGCCAGCCCAGTCTTATCTCTCCCCACAGCCAGCCTGGGACAGCTTTTCTCAACCAGATTTACATTTTTATTGATTTTCTTTCTCCCTTCGAGCAGTCCCAGCAGTCCCAGCAGTCCCTTCCTTCTGCTTCCCCTCTTGCTATAAAATGGGCTAATGCTGGAACCAGTTCTGGTGCTGGCCAAAAGTGATGGTTCAAGGATGGATCCACTGACCATTCATTCATTTATTCAACCACCCAACCAACCAACAATTCATATGGCTGCTCTACACCCCTGTTCTAGCCCTGCTGGAGATGCTGCCTTGGGGCAAGGATGGGAAACTCCCTGTATAAGCAGACAAGCTGACAAATAGTAACAAAAGCATGACTAGTCATATCAGAGAGGGAATAAGGGGATGCTATGGATTCTCCCTGGAGCCACCATGGAAGGCTTCCCAGAAAAGGTTAAGTCAGAGCTGGCCTATTAGGCAGGAAATCCCCAGGTAGAGAATATGTGAATGGGCATGAGAAACAGTGGGATGAGCAAAGATAAGATGAAATAAGGGGGCAAGGTGTGGGCTTCCCTGGTGCCTCAGGGATAAAGAATCCAACTGCCAATGCAGGTGACACAGGTTCCATCCCTGGTCTGGGAAGATCCCACAGACCTCGGGGCAACTAAGCCCGTGCACCACACCGACTGAGCTTGTGGCCTAGAGTAGGTGAGCCACAACACCTGAGTCCATGTGCCGCAACTACTGAAGCCCATGCGCCTAGAGCCTGTACTCTGCAACAAGTGAAGCCCATGGACTGAAACGAAGAGTAGCCCCTGCTCCCAGCAACTAGAGAAAAGCCCATGTAGCAGTGAAGACCCGGCACAGCCTAAATAAGTAAAAACCACATCTTTATAAGAAAAAAAGAGAGAGAGAGAGAGCAAAGTGTGTCTGAGATATGGTACAAGAGTGATGTGGTTGGGATGTACTACATATTCAGGGCCATCAGGAGAGAGAGGAGAGCCGAAGCTGGAGAGGCCTGTGGGGACCAAGCCTCGAGTTCCAGCTGAAGGCTTTGGATGTCTTCCTGAGGGCAAAGAGGAGCCCTTGAAGCATTGATTGATGGATCAGTCAATTGACTGGTTATTTTAAGCAGAGAGTGACATGACAAGATTTGTGCTTTAGAAAGACTGCAGGCTGCACCATGGGGGCTTTGAATGGAAACAAGAAGCTGGATGCCAAGAGCTCTGGCAGGAGACTTGTGTTCTAATAAAGAGGAGATGTAGGAAGCCTTGAACCAGGTCAACAGCAGCATCCTAGAAGTTTGGACATCTAAGATGAGTCTTAAAAGATGAGTAGGAACATACCAGGTGGAGAAGTTGGAAACTGTACAGGGAGAAGAAACTACACAGATAAAAGCTCAGCATACAGAGAGTTCCTGTCAAGCTTGGGAAATTTCCACTAGTTCAGCAGGACTACAGTGTAGTCTAAGAGATCATGATGAGGGATGATGCTGGAGAAGTTGGTTGGGACCCTCAACTGCTCTCAGTATTCTCTGTCTCCTGAAACTAGACTCAGGTGGAAGAAGAGAGGGAGCACTGCCCTTGTGTCCAGAGGTGACCTTGTGGGGCTGTCTCCCCTGCAGACTGTGAGAGCCTCTCCATGATCACAGCATTACAGTTTACAAAATCCCTTCACACTGATCCTCAGAGCTGCGTGGTGAGGAATGTAGAACAAAAACTAATATCTCCATAGAGTAGCTAGAGAAATCGAGGCAGGAACTTGTCCAAGGTTGCTCAGGTATCCCCCTCTTAAACACCAGTGACTTTTCTAATAAATGTACTTGTCCCTGACTCACACATACACAACAGAGGTAGTAGCTGCTAACTGATGTGACTGGAACCTTCACCTTGAAGCTGGAGACATTCCAGCTGGGAAAACAGAACCAAGTTCCCTCTGCTTTGGAATCCAATAGACATGAGGACAAATCTCAGCTCGTCACTTTCCAGGTATGGAAAGTCAACTGCATTCATCTCAGCCTTGGTTTTCTCATCAGAAAATTGGGAGAGAAAAATCCTATGTTTCAAAGAGTTGTGATGAGGGTTTAATGTGATAATGTAGCACTGTGGCGGTTAACTATTGCTGAGTAACAAAGTATCCCCAAACTTAGCAGCTTAAAACAACAAATATTTATTATCTCACAATTTCTGAAAGAGGAAATGGCAACCCACTCCAGTGTTCTTGCCTAGAAAATTCCATGGGCAGAGGAGCCTAGTGGGCTACAGTCCATGGGGCTACAAAGAGTCAGACAGGACTGAGTGATTGAGCACAGCACAACATACAATTTCTGAGGATCAAGAGCTCAGAATGGAGAGATTCTGTCTCAGAATGTCTCATGGGGTTGCAGTCAAGTGTCAGCCAGGGCTGCAGTCACCAGAAGGCTCAATTAGGATTGGAAGATCCACTTCCAAGCTCCCTCTGTGATTGTTGTTAGGTTTCCATTCTTTGCTGGCAGTTGGTCAAAAATTTCAGTTCCATTTTACACAACAGGCTCCATGAGACTGCTCATGACCTGGGGCTAACTTTCACTAAATGAATGAGCCAAGAAAGAGACTCTACCAAGATGGAAGCCACAGTATCCTTTATACTCTAATCTTGGAAGTGACATACCATTACTTTTATCATACTCTTTTCGTCACACAGACTAAACTTGGCACAGTGTGGGACAGGAACACACACAGGTGTGGATACCAGGAGGTGTGCGGATCTTTGGGAGCTGTTGGAAACAAGCTACCACAAGTGTCAAAACCGGATCTGGCACCCAATAGTACTTATTCATTAGTAGCTGCTATTATTCTCCCAATGCTCACAGACTAGCCAAAGAGACAAGATTTGGACATGAAAAGATGAAAAGCTTGGCAAAGTAGACTGTGACGTGAACTGGGCAATGTTCAATTACATGATGGAAGAGGATCCACAGGAAAAGGGGGTGGAAATAAAGAAAAGCCACCTGGCGGAGGTAGAGCTGAGAAGGGAGGCTTCAGAGAGGAGACAGAGGGTGAGTGTGGCATGCACTGTTGATTGCCTTCCAATAGCCAATCCCCTTTTCCTCTTTCCAATAGCAAGGTGCCCAGCCACAGAATGACCCAAGCCATTCATGGAGGTGCCTTCCTCTTTGCCAGTAAGTAGTCTAAGAATGAACATGTGACTTTATTTTGGTCAGTGAGATATGAGGGGATGGTCTCAGAAAGTGCCCCTCTTGGATAAGAGAGAAGCACGAGAGAAGACCCTTTTCGTTTCCATGCCCTTTCTTCCTGCCTGGGAGGTCATGATACTTGGTGCCACATCGGCCACTTTGCGATCACAAGGGGAACCTCTCTCTCAAGGCTTAGAATGGAAAAAGCTTGGGTCATCAGAGACATGGTTGAATAGCCAGACCAACTCCTGACTCCACGTCCCTCTGGCTTCCTTGTTAAGGAAATAAAAAGTTAAAGCCATCAGTTTGGGGTTTTTTTTTTGCAGGGTGGAGCAGTTCTGGGTTTTTGTTGCTTTGCAGGTGGGCTTTCTCTTGTTGTGGTGAATGGGGGCTAATATTCGTTGTGGTGCTTGGGCTTCTCATTGAGGTGACTACTCTTGTTTTGGAGCACAGGCTCAGTAGTTGTGGCACATGAGCTTAGTTGCTCCGTGGCACGTGGGACTGTCACAGTCCAGGGATCAAATCGGTGTCCCCTGCATTGGCAGGCAGATTCTTATCCACTGCACCACCAGGGAAGTCCCCCACCAGTTGTTTTTTGTTTGGTTTTGCAGTTGTGTGCTCTGTGTGCTCAGCTGCGCCCAACTTTCTTTGGCCCTCCAGGCTCCTCTTTCCATGGAATTTTCCAGGCAAGAATACTGCAGCAAGTTGCCATTTCCTACTCCAGGAGATCGAATCCACGTCTCTTGCATCTCCTTCATTGGCAGGTGGATTATTTACCACTAGGGTCACCTAGGAAGCCCTTTTGAGGTTGGAGGAAAATATATTTAAATTGTGAAAAATTTATAAGACCTAAAAGAGAATTTTAAGCTAACTATGTGGAGATAGGGGTGTGATAGGAGATTGGAGTGGGTGACACAAGAAAACCTGAGACATCCTCTTATCTGGGAAATGAATTTTGAGAGATATGAGAAAGAAAGGAATAAATACATCAGAGAGGGAGGGTGGCTGGTTACATGATACCTGAGTGAAATTTTTGACAAAGCGATATAGTGGAAATATTTAAATTTCCAGTTGGGCTGATGTGCTGTCCAGTAGACTGGGGAATGCATGTCTTGAACTCTTCAGCTAAGACTCATGTGATCAATAGTGTGGGGACTTTAGTGTGTTGTTATGATGGCCTCTGTTACCTGGAGGAGTGTACACAGGGTTACAAGGCATGGTCAAGTGAGGATGGACAGAAAGTTATAGGAGCTTGATGATAAAACAGTACAGAGAATACTTTAAGGGGACACAATACCTTGCCCTGTCCTCCAAGCTCATTTATGGATTTGATAGTTACCCCAAAAGAGAAAGTTTCAAATATACATTCTTTTCAATATATGTCTCAGTATTTCCAAAAGTGTAGTAAGCCTAGTCATGGGAGCATTCAGAATAATTTTAGGTGGTATGCCATAGACATTTGACTTTTTGGTGTTGCTTATTTTAAAATTTTATTTATTTCTTTATTTTTGGCTGTGCTAGGCTTTCATTGCTGCAAGTGGGCTTTTTTTCTAGTTGCAATGAGAGGGGGCTGTTTCCTAGTTGTGGTGCGTGGCCTAATTTTGCAGTGGCTTCTCTTGTTGCAGAGCATGGGCTCTAGGGCACACAGGCTTCAGTTGTGGCTCCCATAAGCCACCAGGCTTTCTCTTACTTGCATTCTAACTTAGAGCAAAGAATTCCAGTCCCCTCTGTTTCCTTTTCCCCAGGAAGGTAGAGTGAAACTGTGGTACACGAAAGGGTCCTTGGCTGGGAGGCAGGAGTCCTTGGTCTAACCCCAGTTCTGTCTCTGAGTTGCTCTGTGATCTTGAGCAAATCCCTTCCCCTATGGGCCTCCAATAATCATAGCTAATATTTATTGACTGCTTGCTGTGTGCCAAGCATTCTGCTAAGAGCTTCCCTTGCATTATCTCATTCAATCCTCCCATCAACTGTGCTATGTCAATATTATTATTGTCTTTATTTTTTTAGATAAGAAGACTGAGGCTCAGGGATTTTAGGTAACTTGCCCAAGGTTAACGGAGCAAGTTGGTGCTGGATCTTTGGATTCTGAATTCAGGCTCATCTCTCTTCTCTAAAGACCCAGCTCCTAACCATAATGCTATACTGCTTTGCAGTAAAAGGAAGTCTCTGGACAAGATGACCTCTAAGGGCCTTTTTAGTTCAAATATTCTTTGACTTGCTGTCCCATTTCTAGCTACAGGATGAACAAACCAGCTTGTCCTAGAGAAGAAAGAAATAATGACTGTCCTTAGCCATCTGAAAAGCTGTCATGTGAGTAGAAGATTAGACTTAGTATAGCTCAGAGGACATGAACTGGACTGATGTGGGGACACTACAGGGAGGCAGCTTATATAAGGGAGAGCTTTTTAGCTTCCATTCAGCCAGGCATTGGGGTATGCAGAGAAGCAATGACGCCCCTGTCATGAAATTGACACAAGGCTGTGCTTGATAAACATTTGTCAGAAGTACTGCATTGAGTAGGAATGGAGTTGAATGGCTTAAAACTTGGGGTAGGAATTAAATGGGATCATATACTCTAGTATATTCTAATACTCCCAGCACCATAACTGATACAAATAGAGTCAATAAATTTCTGTTTCTTTTCCTTTTGACACTGAGATTCTTGGATTTTAAGATACTCTAATATGGATTGTTGGCCCTCTGGCTTTACTATGCCACAGTTCTATAATTTCAACACACTGTAATTCTGCTCTGCTAACATGTATGATTTTAATATTCTAACTTGCCGTGATTGTGTGACTCTAGAAGCTGCACAGTCTATGATTTTTTAACTTAATAGTCTCTAGCTTTAACAATCCCAGATTCAATAAAATGTCTCTTACCAGCTCCAAAAGCATGAAGGAGTTGCTCTGTACGTGGTGCTTTGCTGGCTTGTACACACATTGGGCTACCTCTCTGCTCATGTTATCATCCTACATCCCACTGCTGTCCCCCACCCAGCCTTGGGCTCTCTATTCCAACTGACCCTCCTCCTTGATTCCTACCTCAGCCTCACTCTGCAGTCTCCACACCCACAAAGCAGGTATATTCACTCTCTATCTGCTGGTGATTGTTCATTAAATAAGAACCTTCTCTGTGCCCAGGCTTATTCTTATTCCAAAAGAAATATAAGAGAATGAAAAGGCACGATTGTAATACTAAGGGTTCAAGTCCCTTGCTTTTAGTTTTAACTCAAACTCGCCTCTACCAGAAAGCCTTATTTGATTGACACTGAATATCTAGCACCAAAAACCTTAATCACAAATGTGAAGATCTGACATCTTTGGTTGATTATAGAGCATATTTTAATTTATCTGTTATCTTGTCTCTCTGATTATAATTGAGATTCCCCCATAAATTAAGAATGTCTCTTCAACCAAACAGAGTTTTCTACAGGAAGACAAAGTCTTCCCCATCAGACTGGAGGCTCCATGTAGGCATGGTCTATGCCTCTCTTATATCATACTTGAGCTTGAGTTAAAGGCAGAATGATGTTTCTCTACCAGATTAATAAACTCCCAAAGCTAAGTTCATTTCTCTGCCATTAGACTGAGGGCTTTATAAAAGCAGAAGATACATCTCCCCTTAATATGGGGAATCCCCAAAGACCAAGGACTGAGCTTTTGCCCTCATGCTGGGGGCATTTTCCTGAAATCAAGTGGTTCAGGATGCTCCCTTCTCTATTTCTTTAACCCCAGTTCAGGACTCTAGTCTTAAGAAGGGATATTTTCTCTAAATCAGATATACAAATGAAGAAGAGAAGATTAGAAACTCAAACCTTTCCCCCAACGTGCCCGGACCTTTTCTTGCTCTATCCTGGTCCATCTCCTAAGAGTTGCCGTCCCTCTGCCCAGATTGGGCCCCTCCCAGCAACTCAGAGCAGTAAGTGAAGATGTCAGCACCTTGGACAGCGCCCAACCTATTACAGGAGCCAGCGGAAGCCAAGCTCTCCAACTGCCTTAGCCTCTGGGTGATGGATTTCCTCGTTTCTCAATTTGATTAAAGCCCAGTAGATAACCAGAGCGCCTTGTTCCTTTCTCTTCTCTCTTCCTGATGAACATAATTAACTCCGTCAGGCTGGGAATACTTGCTCTTAAATACTGCCTGCCCAGCCCCCACCTAGACATGAATCAGGAACACATAGCCAGAACAACTGAAAAGACTCACACATTTTTTTTCTTGGAGAATGGAGGTGGGAGAGGAAGCTCTCCCTGAAACGTATAGGGGCTGTGACTGAAGATAAAATGTGGTGGTTGGGTAAAGAAAATCCCAAACTGAATGTCAGGAAATCTGAAGCTTAGTTCTGACTTTGCCACTAATCTAGATATGATCTACAGCAAGTGGCATGCCCTTTACGAGACTGTTTTTTTCATTTTTAAGATGAGGATGTTGGATTAGGCAATCTCAAATGTTGTGTTCAGTGCTAAAATTCTTTAAAACAGACAGGGGAAGAGATTAGCCCAAGGCCATATAGCAAGCTGATGGCAAAGGTGGGTCTGAATTCATGGCTCCTGGTTTCTACTTCAGTACTATTTCCCCTGCATAGAACTCCCCACTTTATCCACATGGCAGACTTTTTGCCTGGGGACAGGGCTGAGGAAGTCAAAGACAGGTGGGATTGAGTTCATTTGTACCAACAAAAGGAAATAAAGTTCAAGATATGTGGAAATGCTAATCTCTCTTCAGAAAGCATGATAAGAATAACTAAGACTGGGGGAAAGGAACACCTGATAGAGACAGAAATTCAGCCCTAAACTCAGAGAAATCCAGAGATGGTTTGTTTTTGCCCAACGTCATCAGCAAGACAACTGTAGAATCCTCTTAAACACAAAGAGCAATCTCTTATCCTGATCAAGTGTTGGAGGAGCCCCCATCAGAGAAGTAAAAAAGTCAAGAAGCATGTATTAGGTTACTAAAATGTGCCCAGATCTT
Organism: Antilocapra americana; assembly: GCA_007570785.1. Classification (NCBI taxonomy): domain Eukaryota; kingdom Metazoa; phylum Chordata; class Mammalia; order Artiodactyla; family Antilocapridae; genus Antilocapra; species Antilocapra americana. The sequence goes on along the minus strand of ML663009.1, from coordinate 447,746 downwards.
CACTAGGCACTTTGGCAGGAACATACAAATTGGACATGAATTCTGCTTTCTATACCTTTGATGTGCTGCTTCTACTTGGAATTACTTCCAATACATCTGTGTATGTCCAAAACTGCTATCCCATCAAGGCTCAAACCAAAGTTTCCCCTGTTGAGAAAGCATCCATAATCTTATCCAGATCTTATCTCTCTCCTCTGAACCTCCAACACATTTTCTTTCTTCCTGTTTTATCATACTCAGCATCATCTGTCTTATCTGCTCCCATCCTCTCCCCTAAGAAGACAGAGAGCTTGCATTTTATTCAGCTTTGAAGCACTCAGAATACTCAACACAAGATCTGAGACGTGATAGAATCTCAGAAAGTATTGGATGGATGGATAGATAGATAGATGGATGATGAATATTGATGTATGGGTGACTGGGAAAGAGAGTAGATGAAGGGATGGATGTGTGGATGGGTAAGTGGGTGGGTATATGGGTGGATGGTGGGTGAATGTATGGATAGACAGATAAGTACAAAATCATATAGGTGGGGAAAAGGTAATCAGGTTGGTAGGTAGGTGGGAAGATGGACAGGTGAATGAGTACATGAGTGATTCTATGCACAGTTAAATGAAGGGTATGTAGGTGGACAGTGTGGTTGGTGAGTGGATAGATTAATACATAGTTAGATAGTTGTGTGGGCGAATGATATATAATTACATGATTATAGGGTAAGGTAAATGTCAGGGTATATGGAAAGAAGAATTATGGGAAACATGGAGATATTCTTAAATATCACAAAGATCATTTTCATGGAGACTTTCTATTGCTAACATTAGAAAATGACCATGGGGGTGAGCTGACTCTGTCCTTAAATTGAGTCAAAAGTGTGCTAAGACCCCAAAAGATCTCAGGCTGGTATCAGTGAAAGTCTAATAACATGATCAAAAAAGGTAGTGGTCTTTTTCTGGGGCCTGTCTTCTGCTCTGTGCATCAGGAGGGATGATGACATCCGTGTCTTGTCCATGTACAAGATACAGTAAGGAGTAATCTGTCAAGTCTACCAAATGAGGAACTGGTGAAAGAACCAGGAGAATTCAGCCTGGAGAAAAAGTCAGGGATGATAATCCCTATGGCTCAGGATCTGGCTGGCTGTCCTGGGGCCCTGTGGCCCTAGAGGTAAAGCTAACTTCCAGAGGAAGTCACAAGATTGGGGTCTCAGCTTCATGGGAGAAAGGACATCATACAATGAGAAGGATTTTCTTGGGAGAGTGAGATTCCCATCTCTAGGGCTGCACAAGAAGGACATCCTCTAGCAGAGAAGCTACAAAGTGGAGACTTGCTTCATGTGGAAAGCAAATAAAGGCAACTCTAAATTCTCTTCCCACCCCCAAATTAAATCATCTGCTCATCTCTTCAATCCTCAACAATTAGGTTTAGCTGTGTCCTGTGTTCACATTAAAATGCGGGGAATTTCCATCTAGCACTGAGGGTTTGGGGAGATTTGAGAGACAGAAATAGGACCTAATGGAACCCTCAACTTTCTGTTTGGATCTGGGGTTTGAGGAATGAGGAGTAACTGAAAATGTCCTTTCAGAAGCCCAAATGACAAGGGAGGGGGAGAATCAGAGCCACCCAGAGCCAATCCATGACCTAGATTCTCTGTAATTAATGAGCCTACGTCATGGACGTGTTGGCTTCTGATCAACACTGTCTCCCCAACCCCGCCCAGCACTCCGGTATGAGAAGATTAAATCAATTAGGAGGAGGAGGAGATCAGGCTGGCGCTGGTTGGGAACAGTGGATAATTCACTTACATAACAGAGGATTGAGGTTTAGACTTGGCCCCTGAGTAGTGGGGGTGGATCCCAGACCCCAGGCTTTTGGGAAGAGACCTCAGGGGTTGTGAGTAAAAGCAGAGGGGAAAAGAGGGGCCGCAGGGGCTCAGATGGAGGCCTTCCTGCTGAGAACTAACTCCCTGTTCTCTGGTCTGGGAGAGGGACAAATTGAAAAAATGACCCCCAAATGAGGGTCTCCCAGCCACCAGGATTTTTCAAAAATGTAAATCTGACCAAGCCTCTCTCCTTAGCCTAGCATTCAAAGCCCTGCAAATTTGCCAGCTGCATCTCCTGTCTCCAAGAGGTGGGGGTGGGTAGAGAAGCAAAAATACCTCCTAGTTTTTCCCTCTGTGCCTGGTCCTAGCTAGGTACTGGAGGTACAGAGAGAAACAGACCTAGAAGTATGGCCTAGTGAAGGGGATATATATCCTACAATGTTCTATGCCAAGTGGTACAACAGAGGCCCGCATGGGCAGGACCCAGTGGGGTGACGATGTGGAAGACTTCCTGGGGCCAGTTCCAGAAGGCTCCCCAGGGAAGGCAGTAATTGCACTCACTGAGCCTTAAAGGAAGGATGGATTAGTGGGAGTTCACTGCCCTGACCTGGTTGAGGGAGGGCCCTGGGTGGAGGGAACGGCATGTACAAAGGCATGGCAGTGAAACAGCTTGGCACACATTCAAGGAACTAGCTGGTGTGGCTGGAGCCTAGAGCAGGACGTAGGAATGGGGGAGATGAGGCAGAAGAGGTAGCTGGTCCCAGTCTCGCTTCTGATGGCATGCCAAGAAGGGACTGAGGCAAGCACCCCAGAGTCTCTCTGATCAACCCTCACTTCCTGAGCACTGACAGTGTACCAGGCCCAGTGCTGGGACTGGGAGCAGATGGGAGTGGGAGATAAAGAGATGAATGAGAACCAGGTCCTGTCCTCCAGGAGTTCTAGAAGTACACACAGATATTTCCCCTTACCGACTTAATAGTCCCGGCTTGGCTCTAGGTAGGACAGAGGCCTGGCTGATGTCTCTGGAGCTCTGCTTGTTGGCTGGATCTGCCTGCAACCACTTGCCCAAGGACTGAGATATCCAGGCAAACAGTCTTCCTAGTCAAAAGTGACCTGGCCTCTAGAGGCCTGCTCCTGACACCTAACTCCTGAGGACCAGTCCTGTGGCAAACAAGGTTCCCATGAGCAAATTCAGATAAGATAGGGGAGAGTGACCAGCTGAGCTGGTGTCCCAGGGAGGGAGGCAAGGCATGGGTCAAGAAATGTATAAGAGTTAGACTCGAAGGGTTTCAGGAGACATTCAGGTCATCTTGGGTCATGCCATCCTATGGGAAACAGGAGGATGTAAGGTCAGGAGCTGCAACAGTTTCAAGCTCCTCAATTACAGGGTTCATTGGGTGGTGGCCCATGGAACCTTAGGAATTCAAGTGGTCTGTAGGAAGTGGCTGGTGGAAATCCTCCCCTTACCTATTCTCTCCCTTCCTTCAGTCTTTCCTTCAGCAGCTTTTAGTACCTCTTCTCTTCAAGCAGGCTCTGGGTTGAACAATGAGGCACAGACCTAGGGCCATCCTGTTCTCTGTCCAAATGATCAGCATTAAGCACAACATTCCAGCACATCCAGGACTTGTCTGCATTTAAAATGCTGGCTGAGAACTGAAGCTTGGGCCTGAAATTTATTCTAAGATTTAGGAAGTAACTCTTGTGATTGCAAGCAACAGAAACTTACTGAGACTTAAGCAAAACAGAAAAAATAAATGATTAGCAATTCCACTGGGGAGCTCAGAATAAATGAGGAAGCTGGAGAACCAAATGAGCATGCAGATGGACTCATAGCTAGGGTTACATAATACCACAGGGTCAACTGGCCCCAGCACTTCCACCGGCCTGCCCTTTGAACATCTCCTCCATACTACACTCTCAGACATGGTACTCCTACATGATGTAAGCACAAATGAATGCTAATGAATCTTCTTTCCAGCCTAATTGTGACACCAAAGTTATGAGACTGGTACAACTGGTCAAATTGGCAGGAGGTGGCAGTGGGAGAGAATCTGGCTCCTTTTGACTTTGAAGATTGGGTCCCAGTTTCCATAAGGACTCACCTAGTGGGAGATTCACTGAAAATATAATACAAAGCAATGGGTTGGTCTTAGGCAGCAGAAAATGTGACAAATGCCCATTACACCTTTATTGAGGAGTCACTAAATGCTGGATGTGTTCCAGGAGTTTTACATAAGCAAATCTGCAAAGCAAACTCTCTTTTAAACTGGATATTGGTTGATCCCATTTTATAGCTGAGAAAATTGAAATTTTGGAGGGAAGTAACATGCATTCAGCTGGTAAGTGATGGAACCAGGATTCCAATACAAGTGGATGGTTTGGTTGTTATACATACATTATGCTGTCTCCCAAATTGTAACTACAGAGAATTTGTGTTATGACTCCTAATGTTTTTTTTTAAAGCATGGGGCAAATAAGAATGACTAGAAGTAAATGTTCCAATATCTTCACACAATGATTGATGGGCTAATAAAAATATGAATAATTTTTCCCCTGGTTTTTTATGTTTTTCTGTACTTCCTTTTTAAAAAACAGAGTATAATTACTCTAATAATTATAAGAAAGAATAAAATGACAATAGTTTAAAAGATTATACCAGTATTAACACAATCATGGAGAAACTATGCATAGAAAAAAGACTGGAAGGAAATTTGTCCAAAAAGTCTCTGGATAGTGAGATATGGGTCTGCTTATTTTTCTTTCAACTTCCGTTTTTCAGATTTTTTTTTATAGTGAGCACACTCTGAAACAAACAGTAAAATAAGTTTTATTTTAAAACCCAGCATAAAAATGGTATTAACTAAGAGATGGTACAACCCTGTCTTAGTCCCTTCAAGTTCCCATATGTGTGTGTTAGTCTCTCAGTAGTGTCCAACTTTTTGTGACCCCAAGGACTGTAGTCCGCCAGGCTCCCCTGTCCATGGAATTTCCCAGGCAAGAATACTGGAGTGAGTTGCCATTTCTTTCTCCAGGGGATCTTCCCCACCCAGGGATCAAACCTGGGTCTCCTGCATTGTAGACAGATTCTTTACCATCTGAGCCACCAGGGAAACCCTTCAAGTTCCCATAGTCATGTCCTATAGTGGTTGGAAGCCAAGGTGGTCCTGGGTTTTCTGGGACAGCCTGGCAGTCCCTTGTAGTGTTTGCTACCAGAGCTGGCATAGCTGGCATGCATCACGGTCACCAGTTATCTCAGGCTGAACACTCTGAGCCACCATGGGGATAACCCAGCATTCCCACCTCTTGTTACAATGTATGTATTATCAGTCTCTACTAAACTCTGAGGATTTAGCTCAGGGGGCTGGACTCTTCCTCTCTGCTGGTTTTATCTCTTATTTCCCAGGCTTCAAGGTTCACCTTCCCTCCTATGAATGGGGTGGGGATGCTCAATCATGGGAAACTTAGGTCTGTCAGAGGTGCCATCTGTGTCTTCTTGTCTGAGTTGCAGGTCCCCAATTCCCTCTCCTCTCTGTACTGCCCCAATACCAAGTGAGATTTGGTTCTGTCTGCCCCTTGTCTGGTGGGAGAGTCAGTCTTCCAACCTCAGGGAGACTCTAGACTATTCCCTGCCTTAGGAATGGCCCAATCAGGGCTTCCCAGGTGGCTCAGTGGGTAAAGAATCCACCTGCAATGCAGGAGGAATGTCCTGATGAGATGGAAGAGGCAGTGTTTTTCCACTAATGGGGAGTGGAATGGGGAGACAAGACAGGAGAGAATAGGAGTTGATTCATACAGGAAGAAATCAGTCTCAGCCAATCTTGATCCCTAAAGTTTCTGCCCCAGGACCTCACTACCTCCTTACCCACTCCTTGCAGGGTACAGTCCCAGTCATAGCCTCCTGGGCCCTCTGCTCCCTCCCCTCCCCCACCTTCCCAAGCCCCGGGCGGGGGGGGGGGGGCGGGGGGGGTGGTTTCTGGTACCCTGTGTATCATCCCCAGCATCCTCCGGTAAGTCACACACACCACTACCCCCTACTCCTACTATCCCCCTTCCTGCTCCCCTGGGCAAAGAGAGGGAGCTAGATCATCTGACAGGTCCTCCATATCAGTGGGGATATTCTTATCTCACTGTTCCTTCCCGGACCCCTCCCCTTCCTCCTTCCTTCTCAGTTTCTTCACCAATCCGTACCCTCTTCTTCCCTTCCTTGTACACCCTCTTCTTGCTGAGCCCCCATAATCTCCAGGTGGAGGCCCACTTGGCTCCTGCAGTGGCCAAGCTGCTGCAGTAAAGGATACAATGGGGCAGAATAGAGGTGGTTCGGGAGGGAGAAGGGTCCAGGCCAAGGCAGAGGTTGCCGAGGCTGGGCAGGGCGGGCAGCCAGCCTGAGAAGCTCCGGCCAAAGCTGCCTCAGCAACTTCTGCTGAACTCCAGCAAGGCATCTACACTCACTGCTCGCTCTGCTCGGGTGGCCGCTCCAGAGCTGAGAGGCTCTGGGGGAGGGAAGCATCTGCTGAGGTCAGCACAGCCTCCAGAAACCTCTTCAGCAGAGGAGGGAGGCCCCAGAGAGTCCCAACCCCACTCTGGACAGAGGGATAAGAGGAAATGACATTTCCTCCTCCTTAGGGAGTGTGACTTGTGACTTAGTTTCTGGCAATTTAGAATCCAGGGCTGAGAGTGTCCCCAAATAATACCTGCTGGATACAGGAATCTCTTCTACTCCCCAGTGGCTGTAGAGTACTCCCAACGTGCCTTCTGGGGTGGGAAGCGCCTTCCCTCCTACAGCAGCCCAATCCACTGGGAAACTGTCCATGCTGTTATCAAACTGCCACCAGTGTCTCCTCTGTGCCAGGACCTGGGCTGGGTTCTAGGGATGCAGGGATGAACATGGTCCCTGCCCTCAAGGAGCTCTCCATCTAAGGAAGGAGACAGACATTGAGCATACACAGCGATGGGGAAGCTGTGCGAGCCCAGAGGCAGCCCTGAGCCAACAGGGTGGGTGTCAGGAACAGCTTCCCAGGGCAGGCAATGGATCCCAGGGGGCCTGAATAACCAAGCAGCTTCAATTACCACCTAAATGCCAACAATTCTCAGCCTTGCTGCTCCAGCCTTGATATGGCTCCCGAATGCCAGACTTAAATATCCAACTACACATTCGGCATCTCCACTTGGATGTCTTGGCATCTCTAATGCAACAGGATCAAGGCCAAGTTCACCCTCTCTGTCCACTCCTCACCTGGCCTTCCTTCTCTCAGTGCATGATCACATCATCCACAAGCTGGACACTCCAGAGCCATCCCTCCCCCAGCCCCATATCCAGTCTGTCACCAGGCACCAAGTGACAAACCCATCGATACTCCCACCCCTACGCCACCACCCAGCCCAAGCACTGGCATTTTCCACCTGCACGCCCCCAAGAATATCTTCAGCTGTTTTCTCACACTTTCCCTCTTCGTGCTGCAGCAACAGTGGTCTTTCCAAACAGCACATAAAATTGTCACCTTTCTGCTTAAAAGCCTTCAGCTGCTTTTTGCCTTTGGGTGAAAGGTTAACATCTTGAACAAGGCTTGCAAGGCCCACAACGCCTAGCCTTTGCAGATCTCGCCAACTGTTCCTCAGCCTCAGCAACCCTCTCCTCCATGTCTTGATCCCTTGTCTCTGCCCCACCCTCATCCTGCCCCCCGACCTCAGAGACCTTCATACACGTCATTCACACTGTCTCTCCCTTGGGCACAAAGACGTGGTCTGCCATCCTTTCCTTTGCCAAACTGACTCCATGGATGTCTGGTTTTTCCATGTTCACCATTGCTGAATGCCAGTCTCTGGCCCTTCTCACTTGAAGGAACAGCTTGAGGACACAGCCAATGGTCACAAAGTAACTGGCAGATTTGCTACCCAAGGTCGCAGAACCTCCCAGCATTCCCAGAAGCACAGCCCCGACTCTGGCTCCCAGGTGCCTTCCAGAACTCCCACTCTTATCCTGCTTTGGCCCTCCATTTCTGGACTGGGGGCTGGGAGTGGAGGGTGGGCAAATCTCACCATTCCTTCAGCCCAGACACTTTCTGAGCCTTACAGTGAGCCCAGAGGGGCAGAAATGAAGTGCCCGGGTTGGTACCCTCTGCCTGGGCTTGCAACCCTGGGCTCCCTGGGCTCCCAGATCAGCCAGCCATCCTCAGGCCTCAGGCCAGGTACTGCCTCCTCTGCACAGTTTGCCAGGAGTCCCTGAGGCAGGAGTCTCTCTCCTCCAGGCTCCCGCAGCACTCAGTATGCGCAGAACTGTCATTTGGCCTGTGGTTGCGTTGGTTTCTCTGCTCAGCTTGCTCGGGTGCTGGGTATTTCATCTCTGCACCCTGAGTCTGACTTCAGGGTGATCTCAAAAGAGAATCTCACCTAAACAGACACTTCTCCAAAGAAGACATTCATGTGCCTAAAACACATGAAAAGATGCTCAACATTGCTCATTATTAGAGAAATGCAAATCAAAACTACAATGAGATATCACCTCACACTGGTTAGAATGGCCGCCATCAAAAAGTCTACAAACAATACATGCTGGAGAGGGTGTGGAGAAAAGGGAATCCTCTTGCACTGTTGGTGGGGATGTAAATTGATACAGACACTATGGAAGATGGTATGGATTCCTTAAAAAGCTAGGAATAAAATCACCATAAGAGCCAACAATCCCACTCCTAGGCATATACCCTGAGGAAACCAAAATTGAAAAAGACTCATATACCCCAATGTTCACTGAAGCACCATTTACAATTGCTAGAACATGGAAGCAACCTAGATGTCCATCAACAGATGAATGGGTAAAGAACTTGTGGTACACATACATATGGAATATTACTCAGCCATAAAAAGGAAGGCATTTGAATCAGTTCTAATGAGGTGGATGAACCTAGAGCCTATTATACAGAGTGAAGTAAATCAGAAACAAAAAGATAAATATAGTATACTAACGCATATATACAGAATCTAGAAAGACAGTACTGATGCATTTATTTGCAGGGCAGCAATGGAGAAACAGATAAAGAGAACAGACTTATGGACATGGGGAGAGGGGAGGAGAGCGTGAGAGGTATGGAGAGAGTAACATGGAAACTTACATTACCATGTGTATAATAGATAGCCAATGGGAATTTGCTGTATGACTTAGGAAACTCAAACAGGGGCTCTGTATCAACCTAGAGGGGTGGGGTGGGAAGGAAATGGGAGGGAGGTTCAAGAGAGAGGGTACCTATGTATACTGAAGGCTGATTCGTGTTGTTTGACAGAAAACAACAAAATTCTGTAAAGCAATTATCCTTCAACTAAAAAATAAATACATTTTAAAAAAGAAATAAGAGAGAGTCTCAGAAAAAGCTCAGCTCTAGAATTTGGGGCTGCTGCTGCTGCTAAGTCGCTTCAGTCATGTCCGACTCTGTGCGACCCCACAGACAGCAGCCCACCAGTCTCTGCCGTCCCTGGAATTCTCCAGGCATGAATACTGAAGTGGGGTGCCATTGCCTTCTCCAAATTTGGGATTAACATCTCATAAATGTGTGCTTTTGTCTTCTCGCGTCAAGTGCTGTAAGTGAGAGGGTGGAGTCTGACCAGCCTTAGCTTTGACATCAGCTCCACCTATTTTTAACCAAGAGCAAGAGCTTAGTTTCTCAGAGCCTCAGCTGCTTCCCCTCAAAATGACAGCAACATCCCCCTCTTAGGAGTTTCATAATTAAGTGAGTGATCATATGCAAAGGTTATGGCAGATAGTGGAGAATCCCATGGACAAAGGAGCCTGGTGGGCTATAGTCCTTGGCATCACAAAGAGTTGGACACAATTAAAGCAATTTATGCACACACACCCACATGTGCTCAATAATTCCTTCTCCTCTCCCTCACTCAACTTTTTCCCTGATAGGGACTTGGCATTTACCTGGATGAACTTGAACCTACGATTGTCACCTATAGGCCAAGTCAACTCAGATCATTTGGAAACCTAGTCTGGCCATCTGACACCATCACACTCCCACCCACAGACTAGATACACATTTTATTTGGCCTCATCCAAGTCCTTCAAAAATACATCAGACCCACAAGTCAACCAGGGGGATGGAGCCTGAGCAGGGCTCTAGTCTGCCCTCCAGGCTGCCATTGATCTGCTAATCAATCCTCCTCCACCAGCTAGCCAGGCAGCTAGGGATTCCCTTGGAATGTCAGTCACTATTTGATCCTGCCCCTCATCTTGCCATAAAAATACCTTGGGAGATGTTCCAAATGCCTTTTGGGTTTTTTTTCATGATTATAGTTGACTTTACAATGTTGTGTTAATTTCTGCAGTACAGCAAAGTGATTCAGTTAAACATATATATTCTTTTTTTATATACTCTTTTCCATATGGTTTATCAGGGTATTGAATATAATTCTCTGTGCTATGCAATGGGACTTTGTTATTTATCAGCTCTCTGTATAAAAGCTTATATCTGTTAACCCTAACCTCACACTCCGTCCCTCCCCCAAACCTGTCCCTCTTGGAACCACCAACCACAGAACTACCAGTCTGTTCTCTATGTCTGTAATTCTGTTTTTGTTTCACAGCTAGGTTCATTTGCATCATATTTTAGATTCCACATATAAGTGATATCATATGGTCAAATGCCTTTTTGAAATCAAGATTTTTTTAAAGACTCTGACAGACCCACTGATCTCAGTTTCTCCCAAAGGAGGAGATGGCAGATTAGCCTGAAAGTAAGTCTATGCTGGGTCCTGATGACCACTGCATTTTCTTCTTAATTTTTTAATGATATAAAGTATTCTGTTTCTGCTCTCTCTGTTAGTGTTGTGAAATCTTAAGAATTTTTAGTCCTCGGTGAAAAGTTGCACTTAGAAATGAGCAAATTAACCTAGGCTACTTGCTTACAACAGTTGACTAGTGGCTGAAAACAATTCAAAATACTTAATTAAAACCTCCCTCAACCACAGGAAATTTGCTTTCTGGATGAATGAAGGTTTTCTATAGGCAGGTAAATTTCTGTCCTGCTCTTCTGACTCATGATAAATGTGGAATGGTAAAATTCAAATAATCTCTGTCTTCTTATAATACTGAGTCAAACATTCACTTGTTAAAAATATAACAACACTGTGCCTTCATAAAAGCTGAGCTGTATATTTTAAGACCTAGCGAATAAGCTGGGCCGACTATGATTTTCAAAGTTTTGTAAGATTATTGAGAACACAAAAAGCCAGTACAAGAGGGAGAATAATGAAATCCAGCAGGAATAATTTGTAATTAGAAAACCCCATGCAATTCTTCAGCCAAGGATAATGGTGATCTATCTTAAAAACACACGTGTCCCACGCTGGGCACTGATGAGGCTAATCAGACACACTCCACTGACATTTTTCACAATACAGAGGGCCCCCTAATTGCTGGTGGGTGCAGACAGGCAAGTTTCTCACTGCTCTTCTCAGGAGATCATGATGATTAAGAGCAGGCCTGGAGCCAAAGAGCCTGGGGTAGAGTCCCAGCCCTCCTCCTACTCTGTGACCTCAGGCAACTTACTTGCTCACTCTGTTTCCTCAACTTTAACACCTGACCAGAACCAACCAGAGTGGTGGTTGTGAAGACTGAACCAGGCTTTGAAGTTAGCCTGACCCAAAATACATCTCTCCTATTCTCCAGTTGATACCAGGGTGTTCATAAGACAGGACCAAAGGAAGCTCCTCCCCTTCTCCATCCTACTGGCTCTCTCCTATGTGAGGGGCATTCGGTACCTCCTGGAAGAAGCAGCCTGCGTGGACTGGTGCTGCACCCACAGGGGTCCTGTCCAGAGGCTCAGTGTTCCTCCCCTCCCCAGTGCTCCCTCTGCCACTTTGGAGCATGGCCTGGCCCTGGCCCAGCTGGCCTGCTGGTGATCTGCCCGGGCTAAGCAGGGGTGGCTCAGTTCCAGCAAGAGCTAAAGGCTCCTCATTTTGTCTCTGCTTCAGTTTAACCATCTGGGGTGGGCTGGGGGGTAGGAGGAGTGACAAAATGGGGAGAAGAAATGTATCTCTTCCTCGTCTCCCCCCTTGGCTGGGTACAGGCTGTGTTCAGTCCAGCGCTGTCCTCAGCCCAAGGGAAGCCCCCCACCCCGAGGGTTCCCTGCACAGTATTCCAGGGCATGGGGGTCATCTGCCTGTCTTGGTGAACCCTCCACTGTCCTTCCATCTGTTCTCTTTAAGTTCTTCCCTGGCTCAGCCTGTCCTGCCTGTTGAGTTCAACAGCTTTTCTCAGCACTTTCCATGTGCCTGCCCCTCCCCAGGCCGGGCGCTGGGGGCACAGAGATGACGTAGACCAAGGCTCTGCCCTCCAAGCGCTCATTTTATAGCACCCAAGCACACAGGTTGCAGAGCCCACAGCCTGAATTGGACTCCCCACTCGGCCCCTTTTAAGCTGTGTGGTCTTGGGTCAACTACTTATCCTGAGTGTCCACTTCTTTATTTAAAAATTGGGGCTAAAGTTCCTCTATTTCAGGGCCACTGTGAGAATACAACTATGTATGTAAAACTCTGAACTCAGTGCCCTGGGTACAACTGGGTGCTCAGTCAAGTCAGCTTGCCTTCCCTTCCTCCCTCCCTTCTCCCTCCCTCCCTCCTCCCCTAGAGCCAGCTGCCTCCTCCAGAGGAGAGGAGAGGGCCATGACTGCTGTGGATGGATGTGGTGCCCTTCCCCAGCTGAGGGGGGGCCAAAGAGTTCAGGGTCAGATGGGCCCATGCACAGCCCTGTGCTGGAAGGTGCAGAGCAAAAATCAGGCACAGCTCTGCCTGCCAGGTGCTCTCTTTCAGAAGTAGACTCAGCCCCCTGACCTCCTTTTTTTCTCTCCCAATGGCTAATTAGGGCCAATTGTGGGCTCCTTTTTAGCCTTTCTTTTTCTGAACTTCCAACTGGCTTCTCTTTTCCTTCCCCAGGGCAGGGCAGGGGACACACTGGCAGAGCCAAGCTGAAGCCCCCACCACAGTCAGGCCCTGCGCTGAGGAGGGAGAGATGTCTGTTGCAGGGCTGCTGAGTGTGGGAAACTCAGTAGGAAACTGCTTCTTGACTGTGTGGGCTGCTGCCTATTGTCTGCCCCGAGGTTCCAGTCCTAAGTCCAGGAACATGTGGGGCAGCCAATAATCAATGTTCTGGCTAGGCTTCAAGGTCTTGCTACCCATCTGCAGCCTTCCATAAAGTGATGAACTCAGAGAGATCCCCAAAGGAAAGATACCCCTACCACACCTGAGGTTTAATGCTTTCTCTACCATTTTGGGATATAGTTGGGAAAATCTAGGGACCTAGAATATGACCCACTAGGAGAAACCAGCACTAAGTCATCCTGGTAAATGGTCAACATGCATCTGGAAAAGTAGCAGAGGCCCTGGGATGGCAGGAAACCACCAAGCTGTCACTTAGCAAGAAGCACAGATCAATGGAAAGGGTAGGCAGGTCAGGGCGATGTCACATAGGAACTCTGAGCAGAACCAGAGAAAGAAAGAGACTCGGTGGGGTGATGGGGAAGGGGGCAGTGAAGTCATTAGGATGCCTTCCGAGAAGAAGAATGTCACCCCGAAAGTCAGGAAATCTGGTTCAGGAGGTAAACTGGAGGTGGGCTCACCCACAGTCTTGAGCACCAAGGCCTGTGCTGTGGTTACCTCCACATTCCACATGGATGCTGGGGGAGTGATGCTGGAACCACCCAGGCCAAGGTGTCCTCCAGGATCCAGCTCCAGCTGGTGGGAGGCTGCCACATGTTCACATCACGCCTCCTCACCTGGGGCTGGAACCTGCTGCCTGATGGCTCCTCTGCTAATGGCCTCCAGGTGTGTCCTTGGGCTCCTGGGGGGAGACATCCTGGAGGACATACCCCCTTCTACCCAATTCCCACCCCACCTGGTCACCTTCAGCCACAGAACCTGGGCTGGCCTGGGACAGGCCACAGTGCACTGGTACAATTCCTCCCCACGTGGGAGGCGTATCAAAGATCAAACTGCTTCCTTCTCTGATTGGCTACTGATCTGAGCCCCCTCTTCAATGTCACTTCTGGTTTCTGGGTGCCTTCAGTCAAGCCTTCAGGACTCAGGGGTGACTTGAAAGTTGTCCTATGGAATAAGATGGCTGGGTGGCCTGCATCTCACTGGGGAGAGGGGCTATACTGATGCCTCTTTGTTAGACTAAGTGCATCTGTGCCTATGGGTCTCCACGACGATGGGCCTGTTTCTCCATATCCGTAATTCTCTCTGCATGTCTGACTTTGTAACCGTTTGTCTTATGTTGGAGGCTATGTGTCTCTGTGTGTCTCTGTATATTTCACAGCAAAGATTTCCTTGAGTGAAACAATAAATCCCATCAACGTTTATTGTCTAATGAATGGAAGCCCAATATCACCCTTCCTGCTTCACCTCCCTAAGGCCTTAAATTTTCATTCCAGGGTTATTTCCAGCCTAAATGGGGTGTGGGAGGGATCTGATTCATGCTCTTCCGGACTCAGGAAGGTGAGAGGCCCAGGGCTGATGAACTACAAAGCAGCAGGGGTGCCAGAAATCACTCTCCTGTGGCTTGGAGCAGGCCCCTGGAGTCACGGGGTCTATCTTCTGGGAATTCCCCCGGTCCGGGCTGTGCTCCTGGACATGAGCTTATATTGATCGCCAGCTTTGTCACCACCGCCGCCACCATCCCGGCTGCAACTACCGTCCACACGGCTAGTGTGCCGTAGTCACCATCACCATCAGAACCACTATTCCACCACTCATGTCAGAGATTCCTAGTGACTTTTCAATCGCTACTTCTCCTCCTTCCTCAGTAATAAGGACCATATTTTGCTGGGAAAATTGTCTCCTCTCCCCACCCCCCGACCCGGTTAAGACTGAAATTCCCAAGCCCCTTGAAGCTGGTTAGATGTGACCCTGCCAGTGAACGTGTTGGATGAAATTATGAGAAGTAACCATAAAAGGAAAGGGCACCTTTACTTATCTTTTGCCTTCATCATCTACCTGATGCGATGACTGGTGCCCTAGGAGCCATTTTGTACCACAGGAATGAGGACTACACCCTAGGGAAAGCAGAGTGGGAGGCTGGAAGAAATACTGATTTCTCATAACCATGGAGGAACCATTCAGACTCTGGACTGCTACATCTAGACTTTCTTTTATGAAAGAAAAAAAAAACCTTCTATTTCCATATCATTTAAGAGATTGCTATTTTGCGCATTCTGATGCCTACAGCTAAACCTAATCCTAATCAGTATACATCACCTATTGGTTTGCACTAAATACTTCAGGCCAATGATCTGTATATGAAGGATGGGGCAGGGTGAGGAAGCCAGGACATGAGGGGTGGTGCAAAGAGAGAGGGGGAAACAGGGAGGGAGACTTAGTGAATTTCAGGACTTGGGAGAGATTTCTTCCCTTGGGAAGTAGCCATTCTGAGGCAGATAGCCGCAAGGATAGGCATTCAGCACCATGGACAGATCACAGAACTCAGTAAGGAAAGGACATGGCAGGAAAAGATGAGAAGAGCTTTGTGGTGGTAGTGATGGTTGTTTTCCCTCAAGGTATGTTCATTAACCCTCATTCTGTACAAAGCACTGTGCCAGGAATTGGGATAAATATTACAACAAACCTCCAACATGTCCACATTTAGTTCCTAAGACCAGAGCAAGTAGAGCAGCATGGAAAATTTCTCTAAAGAATTAAGAACTGAGAAACCAGTTGAGAAGTGGAACAAGAAGACCTCGTGACATGATGGACAGATACTGAAGAATCAGGGACCCTTGAGCAGGGAGCTCCAAGTTGGAAGAGAGTGAGTGGGTCAGTTTCTCTGTGACTTAGAGGGCAGCACCGAGTGAGTTAAATGAGTTCTCAGGACCCTTCTATTCTTCAGGTACTGCATCAAAGAATCTACAATACTGTGATTGAGGGGTACGTGGAATCAGTGACTAAGATTCTACAAATCTAGTGCTAGGGCTCGGAATCAGTTGTCTGCTGCTGTGTAACAAACCACCCCCAAAACTTAATGGCTTAAAACAGAAACCACTTTATCTGTTCACATTTCTGTGAGTCAGCAATTTGGGCTCAGGTCAGCTGGGCAGTTCTCTTGGTCTTATCTAGGGTCATGCAGGCAGCTGGCATCAGCTGGAAGATCATCTGGGAGCTGGTTGGTCTAGAGGGCTTCAGCAGGATGGCTCATTGCTGGTCTCTTCCCCTAAGAGGCTTACTGGGGTTTCTATGCATGGAGATCTCAGCAGAGCAAGAAGAGGGGAGGCCCCAGGGACAAGCACCTTTTAATCCTCTGCTTGCATCACATTTTCTGATGTCTCAATAGCCAAAGAAATTCACATGGCCAAACCAAACTCAGTGTGTGAAGGGACAGCATAAAAGTATGGATAGAGAGAGACAGGTTTCATTGAGGAATGTTAATATAACAACCTACCACAAGCTCTCAGTGATTCACCACCATTCATACTACCAGCAGCATAAGAGTTATGTTCTTATGTTCTGATTGAAACAGACCATGGTTCTATGGCTCCCAGAGTCTGTGGTTCTTAAAATTCACTGTTTTTACATAAAATTATGTAATTTTAGAAGCAGAAGCTTTGGTAGGGTTTCCCTGTGGCTAGACAGTAAAGAATCTGCTTGCAATGTAAAGAATCTCCTCTGCAAAGACCAGAGGAGACCCAGCTTTGATCCCTGGGTTGGGAAGATCCCCTGGAGAAGGGACTAGCAACCCACTCCAGTATTCTTGTTTGGAGAATTCCATGGACAGAGGAGCCTGGCAAGCTACAGTCCATGGGGTTGCAAAGAGTCAGATATGACTGAGCAACTAACACACACACACACACACACACACACACACACACACACACACACACACACACAGAAGGCTTGGTACAGCTCAGGAGGATCTTGAGGACCCAAGAGGATGCAAGGGAGGTGAAACAAAGCAAGGTCACTCAGTGGGAACCCACTTGCCTCTTCCACTCCCATACCTTAGCCCCCATTTTCCTGCTAGAGCAGGCTGGGATGAGCTGGGATTCAGAAACCCTAGACTATATGCCCTCTTCCATCATTAGGGTCACCTCATCATGAGGTGACCCCAAGCACAGCTCTTAATCTTCCAGTGTTCTCATATAACCAATGCAGATATCAATCCCTGTCTTCCAAATGACACAGAACAGTGGTAAAGCCAGGAAAACTGGGCCCGCTAACTTTCATTATCAGGACCTTGATCCTGACACAACTTAGGAAGAGGGTTCTGCCCCCACCTTCTGCTGAGAACCTTAGTCTCAAAGAAGCCAAAAGTTAAATAAATATTATTGCCCTTGGTCTGTCCTGACCTTCACCTGCATAAGAAAGGAAGAGGGGTGGGGAGGAGGGGACAAAAGAATCCAACTCTGCTCTTTTCCCTTCTCCCCACCCACTCGTGTCTCTGATTTACACTGGAATCCTAGGGCCAGACCCTGCCTGGCCCCAGAGGGCCTCAGTCTGCTCTGCCCTTTAACCTTCCCCAGGGAGAGAATGGAGGCAAAAGTAGCTCCATGAGAGGAGACCTAGACCAAGGCACCAATTCATGAAACGTAATAGCTAGAGGGACCAGTGGCAACCCACAGGTTGAACCACCGTGAAGCACAGGTGAGGAAACAGAAGTTTAGAGAGGGACAGGGACCTGATCAAAGTCACACAGCCAGCCAGCAGCAGACCAGACTAAAAGTCAGATGGGGTCAGTCCCATTTTCTAAACTTCAGTTTTCAGTTCTAAACGTGTGATAACAAACTAAGTCGGGGGCACCACTTAGAAACTCTAAAGCACTGTGCAAAAGTGATAAGGAATCAGGTTTTCCTCCATGGCCTGGGAGTCTGGGTGGGGGAGGGTGGGTTGAGGTGCGGGCAGGAGCACTTATGACTTTCAGAGGATTCATCCAACTTTTATTCTGGGCTTTCCCCAGAGGCCCTGGCCACAGAGTGGAGGAGGAGGGTATTAAATATCTGAGAGTTATTTAAAAGCCGGCTGCCAGCCCCTCAGAAGCAGAGCGTGGCCTCTGCTGACTCAATGGAGAAAATGGATCTTGGGTCTATGGATTTTCCTGTGTCTCGTGGCAGTGGGGTGGGGGAGAGGGGGGAGTGAGAAATGGGAACAGTAAAGCCTGCAGTGTTTTCCCCTCCCCACCAGTGCCAGAGCTACAGGAGAGAACCTGGGGCCTCCCCCACTACCTAATGACTGAGCTTCATCATGTCAGGCCTGCCGGCTGCTCCTCCACTTGCCTCAAAGGAAGGGGGAGCAGAGGGAGAGGCAGGCAGCTTGAGGGCAATCAGGAAAGAGGGAGCCTGGATTGCAGGCTGCCATAGCATGGGACTTAGGAGGAGCCGAAGGCATCCTAGCACACTTTATAATTAAGGGTGGGACCAAGTTCAAGGTCACATATTGAAAAAATGGGGGTACCAACTTGAGCCGCTTCAGGACCCTCATTCCTACAAGGCCATGGGGCAGAGTACTTAAAAGCCCTCCAAGATCATTCCCTGCACACATACATACACTTCTGCAAATAGGGAAATGGGAGCTGGAAAGACAGACTTGCCCACAGGCTCCAGTGACACTGAGTCGCCTCTAAGGGACAAAATGGAGCTGGAGGCAGATGGGTAAGAGCTACCCTCGGGGTGACCTCAGGGAAGTTGCCCATCTCTCCACTTTCCCTATAAAGGCTAGTGCAGCACACAGAGGGTAGGGCCTTTGCAGGGAGAAGAGGGTGTAGGAACTGGGGCTTAGGGGAGGGGCAGTTCCTTGGAAGGCTGAGAGGGGCTCTGGGACCTAGCAGGGTAACAAATTCAAGAACTCAGGTCCCTCAAGGCTGACAGGGGTGATTCACAACCTGGCACACAGCAGACATGATCATTCTGCCTGGGTGGGGCTGGGGTGATCTGTTTGCTGAGTCCTAAGGAAACCCTGAGGGCCTGAGCTCTTTGCCCACAGGCTCCCCAGGGATCTGACCCAGTCACATTCCCTAGAGAGAGAACCTAGGATGGGGAAGGCTGCGGCAGAGAAGATGAGCAGGAAATCTGAGCTCCTGTCAGGCTAGGGTTCCAGTTAGCTGTGCAACCTTGAGGAAAGCACTTAACCTTTCCGGGCAGCTGTCTCTTGGTGTAAAGCATAGGTGAAGGATCCTCACCTAGCCTGCTTCACAGGGGTGGATCAAGCCAGAGATTTTTAAATCATTATTTCACTTAGCAAATGTTTCCTGGTGCCTTTTCCATGCTGAGCTCTAAGCTGTGTGCTGACAACACAAGAAATCAGACTTGTTGTGAGCTCCAGCTGCTGACAGTCATGGGGCTCAGGACAGCTCTAGCCCTCTGATCACTCAGTGAAGTTCAAAGGAGAGAGAAGGAAGCCAGGAAGGCTTCTTGGAGGAGACAGAACTCAAGTTGAGCCCTGAGAGACAGTAGGCTACTGGAGGAAAAGAATCAAGGGGAGAGAGCACCCCATGAGAGTCAAATAGTGAGAAATCCACTGGATGCCTCAGGGAATAAACGCACAGCCTCAAGACGCATTTACTGAATGCGTTTATTGAACACCTACTACATACCGAACACTGATACTCCCAAGATGCCAAAGGCTGTTCCTCCAGAGAACAGAGACCCCCCCAAATGGCTCACAGACTTGGTTCCAAGGGAAACTGGACAGAGATAAGGAACACCTGCAGAAAGAGGGGAGGCAGAGGAGAAGGCAGGGTAGAGGCATAGAGAGAGACAGCAAGTGGAGACTCATTTCTTCTACTATCTACCACAAATCTGAGGTGTTGGGGGATGAAAGAAGATGGAACAGAGCCAAACAGCATGGGAACTAATTAGTCCCAGAAAAAGGCAATGCCTCATCCAGAGTCAAGTGGGTGCTAGGTGCCTAGACCCTAATGATATGGCTTTTCTTGTTTCAAAACATTTTCCCTTCACATTCTCACAATAGCTCTAAAAGGACCAGAAATGACAAATTCAGAAGCCCTCCTACACTGCAGAAATAGAAGTTGACAGCCCAGAGGTCGAGCGAGGTCCAAGGTCACACCAGACCCTACCTGCCATCTGTTCCTGGCCTCAGATCCCTGGGGTCAAAAAGAGATTTTTCCTGTGGTGCTCAGACACACCTACTACCTTGACAGAGCCCTGGGCCAGGTGCTGGGGTCAGGTTTCCAGGCAAAGCCCCGCGGACAACAAGTTTTGTGACAAGTCCCTGGCCTCTGGCCTCACCACCCCATTTATAAAACATAGTCCTTGCCTTGTTCTCTGTCATTTGATGGTCCCAGATTCATCTCTGGACCTCCTTTCCCCAACCGAAGTGTACAGTAAATGCACACACATCCCCACCCTCACCACCAAAGCTGCTGGCTCCCCTGCAGGACTTCCCCTGGAGGGCCATCAGCCAATCAGAAACCAGCCCACCACGGGGCCTGAGAAGGGGGATCTGGCCTTGACATCTGGCCTGTGATGTCTTAGTGGCTGGGGGCTGAAGGGGCTGTACACAGCAGGACAGGAAACCAAAGACCTTTTCATTCGCTCATTCATCTACAAACATTTACTGCATAGTCTCTTGCACTAGTACCAGAGACATAATAGTGAGGAAGAGCCAGTGCCTCCCACTGGGGAAGATGCCAGAGCTGGGGCTTGGAGCTGACGTGGGCCAGGGCTGGGGCGAATGCAACAGCTGAGGGCCCAGCGCCTATGACATGCTTGAGCTCTTGTGCTACGTAAGAAAAGACATCACATCCTGTTAACTCCATGGACTATGGGTGTGGTGGAGGGCAGGAGCGGGCTCGGAGTGTGCTGGCCGACCTCTGGATGCATGTGCTTGCATAAGTCTGTTGGCTTGTCCCTCTGAGAACACAGCCGGGTATGTGCATGGGCCCAGAAGTATGAATGTTCAAATATGTGTGTGCTTATGAATCTATGGACACACACCAGAATGCATTCAAATCTATGTTCACATGTGCACATGTATGAATGCTCCCTCAAGTACATGTAAGAAGCATATCTGAGCCTGCCTGGAACTGTGCACAAGCCTATGCAAGCCTTCCTGTGCATGTGTAGGCACACACAAGTGAGCATGAGTGTGTGTACGTGCTCACATGCAGACACACCTAGGCCTGCTTACATGTTAAGGTTGCTTCTACACATACATGTGAGTGTACAACCTCACTTCTGAAAAGACATGTTCAATATGCATGTGCAAGTTACTATTCTTATCTGCCAAACCTTGGGAGTGACAGTAGGGATGGGGGGAGAGTGGGAAGGAGAAGGAGAGGTGTTCCTCCCACCCCCAGCATCAACAGCCCTGGACCTCAACATTGACCCCTGTCTGAGACCCAGGCCTCTCCTTAGGTGGTATTGATCTGTTGGTTCATCAGTTAAACATACTTTCAGGGAAGGAGTCAACCCAGCAATCCCTAATGTCAGGAGAAAGAGACTGCTTCTTAGGCTGGGGGAGCCTTTATCCCAACCAGCTCTGCTCATACCAGAAGGGCCTGAGGATCAAGTGTCAACTTCTACAGCCTGAATAATTCATGCCAAGGCCAGGAGAGCTCCCTTCTCAGGAGCCTGTCTCTTTAAATCAGGCCTGGAGCTTCCCAGTTCTTGAGGGGTGGGGGTGGGGAGAATCAAGAACAAAACAAATCTATAAAGAGCTCAGCCTTGGACCCTTCTGAGACTCCCTACTCCAACAGTGCAAAATCTGCTCCTGGTCTCATCACCTCTGGAGCCCCAAACCCTCCTACCCATTCACCATTTACAGGTGGGGTACCCTGGAGAGGAGGGGGGCAGCTGATGTCATCCAACAACCCTAAGGTCCTCAGACCCAGGACAACCAAGCAGGGGTCCAAGGTGCTGGGGCAAACAGGGGGGCAGCAAAGAGCTGAATCACCACACCCACCGGGTCCAGGGCCTAGGAGAGTGCTTGGGGGAGGAGTCCAGCCTGGTGGAGAAAACCAGATGGAAGAAATCCTGGCGGAGCAGCCAGTGACTTGGGGGAAGGAGGGGTGGAAGGAAGAGGGGGTTGTCTTGACTTCCTCGGGTAGATGGGGTGGGGTGGAAAAGATGGAGGTCTCCCGGAACATGCAGGGATGCTGACAGAGCTAGACCAAATGTAATTGGGGTGGCAGAAGAGGGGGCTAAGGCTGGGGATTTTCCTCTCTTAGCACAGCCCTCTCCTTGATCACAGGAATTAGGAAGCAGCTGAAAAACGAGGAACTTTCCCAGCTGACCCTTCATCCCTGCCTGCACTTGGAAGAGGAATTCTAAAATCCTGCCTCTAAATTCTCCCTTGGAGATGCTGACCCACCTGCCAGCTCTCCCCAGCCCGGCCCCGCCCCGCCCCACACGTGCCTGAGAGGTAAGAGGAAGGAATCAGCTGAAACGCGGAGGGTGGGTGAGATGAGAGGGAACTAAGTCAGAACCTTGGAGACTCAAACTTCACAGCAGTCCGGGAGCCGAACGGGGTAAGAACAAGAGCAGCAGCCCAAAGCCCTGGTTCTCGGGAGCCTCCCACCCCGCCTCTCCGCTAGGAGGGCGCGGAGACACCGCTGGGGGCGGAGGAGGCGGCTGGGAGGCGGGGAGGCGGGGAGGGGGGAGGCAAACCCTGCCCACTCGGCTCTGAGCCCAGAACGGCCGCGGAAGTCGGAGGCCGGTGCGCAGGGCGAAGAGGGCACCGGGGGCGGGGGGCTCCGCTCCCTGCCTGTCCCCTCTCACCCCAACCAGGGAAGTGAAGGTTCCTCGGACTCTAGAGCCAGCGGACGGAAGGACCACGACCGCCGGGCGCTCCGGGTCAAGGCCTTGGCCCACCCGCCCCCCTCCCCGCCCCCAAGGCGCTCCGAACTCACTGGTGAGCGCCGCGACTAGGGCGCTGGATGTGGGGGCAGCTGCGATGGCCCCGCGCGCGGGACAGCCGGAGCACAGGGGCCCGCTGCTGCCGGGGCTGCTGCTCGTGGCGGCGGCGCTGAGCCGACCCGCCGCGCCCTGTCCCTTCCAGTGCTACTGCTTCGGCGGCCCCAAGCTGATGTTGCGCTGCGCGTCCGGCGCCGAGCTCCGGCAGCCGCCGCGGGACGTGCCGCCCGACGCGCGCAACCTCACCATCGTGGGCGCCAACCTGACGGTGCTGCGCGCGGCCGCCTTCGCCGGCGGGGACGCGGACGGGGAGGCGGCGGCGGAGGGCGGCGTGCGCCTCCCGCACCTGACGGCGCTGCGCCTCACGCACAACAACATCGAGGTGGTGGAGGACGGCGCCTTCGACGGGCTACCGAGCCTGACGGCGCTCGACCTGAGCCACAACCCGCTGCGCACCCTGGGCGGCGGCGCCTTCCGCGGGCTGCCCGCGCTGCGCTCGCTGCAGCTCAACCACGCGCTGGCGCGGGGCGGCCCCGCGCTGCTGGCCGCGCTGGACGCCGCGCTCGCTCCGCTCGACGAGCTGCGCCTCCTGGGCCTGGCGGGCAACGCGCTTAGCCGCCTGCCGCCCGCCGCTCTGCGCCGGCCGCGCCTGGAGCAGCTGGACGTGCACCTCAACGCGCTGGCCGGCCTGGACCCCGCCGAGCTGCGGGCGCTCGAACGCGATGGCGGCCTCCCCGCGCCGCGCTTGCTGCTCGCCGACAACCCCCTGCGCTGCGGCTGCGCCGCGCGCCCCCTGCTGGCCTGGCTGCGCAACGCCACGGAGCGCGTACCCGACGCGCGGCGCCTGCGCTGCGCCGCCCCGCGGGCGCTGCACAACCGGCCTCTCCTGGACCTGGACGAGGCGCGGCTGCGCTGCGCCGACGGCGATGCCGACGGTCGCGGGGATGAAGTGGAACTCGCCGGCCCCGAGCTGGAAGCCTCCTACGTCTTCTTCGGGCTGGTTCTGGCGCTCATCGGCCTCATCTTCCTTATGGTGCTCTACCTAAACCGCCGCGGCATCCAGCGCTGGATGCGCAACTTGCGCGAGGCGTGCCGGGACCAGATGGAGGGCTACCACTACCGCTACGAGCAGGACGCCGACCCGCGCCGCGCGCCCGCCCCGGCCGTGCCCGCCGGCTCTCGCGCCACTTCCCCGGGTTCGGGCCTCTGAGCTTCGCCTTTTCTGACTTGGCGACTGCCCCTGCCAGCTGATGACCTTACTGAGGCCACCTCGCCCGAGACCGTGGGTATGGGACACCCGCGAGCTTGAGGCTTTGAGACCTGCCCCTGCCCTGAGACCTTTGGATTATGGCATTCCCCCCCCCGCCCCCACCCCGCAGAGGCCTGGAGTTGTACCCCTTCTCCCTAGCTTCTGAGAGCTATCATCATCGAAGACCCAGAGGCAACCTCTTCTGATTCCAGAACCGCCCCCCCCCATGCACTCATTCCAGGCTCTGAAAGCCCTCCTGAAGCACCCGAAGCCCCTTCCTCCTTTCAGGACTCACGCAGAGACCCTGTTCTTCTACCCCAAGGCCCTAAGACTGCTTCCACCACCCTGTGCTTTGAACCCAGACCTCTCAGCAGGAAACATCCCCCCAAACTACGCTCCAGCTTGCAGCCCTCAGCTCCCTTCTGGGGCTCAGGGGCCCTCACATCCCATTCTAGTCTCAGAATCAGAGCACCCCCTTCAGGTTTTTGTGGACTTTGAGCCTTTTTTCTCTTTTACCAGCTCATCCTGCATACAGACCTACATCTGGGGGATCTTGAGAGTTGGGTACCCTCCCCCAATCTGAGGATGTATTTCATACCACCCACTACCCTAGCTCTAGTTCAAGCCCCTCATTGGCCCAGGCTTGGCGCGCAGCTCCTAACGCTCCCATCGCAGGGACAGGGACACGCCGTTAAACCCTTAGTGTGGAGCCGATCCTCAGAGTTTCCCACTTTGGGCTCTTATACTCCAATACTCAGTCCTTGTTCCCAACATGAGACTCTCAGATCTTCACCCCGATCTGAGTTTCATCCCTCTACCCAAGTTTCGGGCTCTCAGTTCTCTCTACACCCATCGCTTGTACTCAGTCCCCACACCTGCCACTCACTGGGTCAAGTCCAGTGAGGACTCCATCCCTGGGAGATGCCCACCCCCCTTTCCTCTTAGGATGAGCTCTCTAGCCCTGCAAAACAGGCAGGTGCCAAGCACTGCCCCCCCAACCATGCTAGCAGATCCTCATGAGAAATCCTGGAGGAGAGAGTCCTGGGGGGTGCAAAGTAGATGGGCTGGCCTTAGAACCAGGGTCAGCCGACCTTTGTGCCACACAGAGGGATGGAGGAGGAGGCTCTGAAGGGCTGGGAGCTGTTGGCCACATCCTCTTTCCCACCCATGTGACTCTTCTCCCCTGAGGTTTCCTCACTGCCACCTTGCCATCCTTGCCTCCCACCCCCCACTCCCTGCCCCATATGACTTCTGGAAGAGGAAGGGGGCCTCTCCTCCTGTCTCAGGCACAAGCCCCCCTGTCCAGGGTCAGAGCCTCAGCGCCCTGCCTTCTGCATGATCCCAAAGCACAATTGGTGAGTGGGAGAGGGCCGCCTCTCCCTGACTCCCACCCTTAGGTCAAGCAGAATGGCTGGCCTGTGCTGCCTCTGCACACAGGAAGTCACCCTCCTCCAACATATTGGCTTGAGGCCTCCCCCCACCCCCAGAAATCTGGATCTCCTTTGGGCAGTTTTCTATAAAGTCTGCAATAATCTCAGATACTCTGCTCTTAGAAGTGGTGCCATGTCATTCTTGCTGACCTTTGTCGCTGAAAGGGGTGGGAGGGGACACTTAGAGCACTTTGGACCTTCCTGAGATGAAACAGTGACTCTTAATGTCTTTTCTCAGACTGGGGGGGAAAAAAAACGGGCTCTAACCGCACATCGTAGGATTGGGACTTCCATAGGGATGGCATGGCTCTCCAACCAGTTTTGCTTTTCATCCTCAGGTAGAGTTATCCACAGCCAGGGTGGGGCCCTATGCTTCCTCTTCATCCTTTTACCCTTTGACTTCTCAACACTCGATGGAGTTGGGGATCATGGGGGTGATGTCATTAAACTGAAAAATTAACCAGCATAGATGAGGCTTGAGTCAAGGGAGGAAGTCCATCTACAGAGAATCAGAGGCAGTTATTTCAGGCAGGAAAGAGGAGGACGTGTGATCTGCTGCTTTGGCATCATCTCTGTTGAACTGGGCTTCCCTGGTGGCTCAGACGGTAAAGAATCAGCCTGCAATGCAGGAGACCCTGGGTTTGATCCCTGGGTTGGGAAGATCCCTTGGAGGAGGGCATGGCAACCCATTCCAGTCTTCTTGTCAGAGGAGCATGGCAGGCTACAGTCCATGGGGTCTCAAAGAGTCGGACACGACTGAGCGACTAAGCACAGCGCCTCTGTTGAATTACCCGATCCTCCCTTATGTCCTGTGTCATGCCATGCTCTCCTGGGCTACAGGGCTAAGACCTGCACCTCGAGTATTTGAGAGGCTGAGGGGAGGCAGCCAGCAGTGTGTGTGTGTGTGTGTGTGTAACTGCATGGCGAATGTCTAGAATTCTGGCATTTTAGAATCTTGAAGTTCTAGAATGTATGTCTTCTAAACACTGAAAGGGACCTTGAAGGTGATGTGGGAACCCTGGTCAACTGTGTCATCAAGGAGCACCCTCTCTCTGTGAGGAGCCCAATGCCTCCCTTCCACTTCTAGTGCTAGAGAAAGCAGCCTGGGACTCCTTGACAGTCCCAGCTTTGCCTTGAGGCCAGGAACACTCCTCACCCCAGCTGGCTTTTCACCAAGTGGTTGGCAGTGTACGAGTCTCCTTATATTCTCCCAGCAAATTCCCTACCCCTCCTCTCAGTCATTCCTCATGCTAAAGGGTTAAATTATTTTGAAGCATTCCCATCTGTCAGTGGCCTTCAAAGAATGCTCTGCCAGTCCCGCAGGACAAAATAGTAATGGTTTCTAAGCAGGTTAGAGAACTGTGTCTCTAACAGGTCATCCCCACCCTCAGTTCCAAAGACATGTCCTCTGGCACTTAACCTAAGACTGCAGTAAGTCCTGGCATATAAAACATGCTACTAGCTGTGGCTCACTGTCAGCAAAAATCTTTGAGAGTTTTAGATGAGAGCTGATGCTAAGCTAAATATCAAATCAATAGTTGTCAAAAATCAACAAATTGAGTACCTAAGTTATGCCAGTTGACATTTAACCTCAGTGTCATTCACTGATTCCCATTAAATGTTGTCTCTGAGCTGCTTCCCTCCTTGCAGTCTTGCAGTGGCCTTGGGCTTTATGGGATGATCAGCAGGTCCCCAGGGGCCCCAGCTTCTTCTGCAGATCCAGCCATTTGCTAACTCTCTACTGAATACAACTTTGCCAGTCCTAGAAAAGCTAATGACCCGGGGGAGAAATTATATTCAATCCAATTCTAGATAAAGTCGCAGGAAACTGCATGCTCAGAGAAGAGGCCCCTGTACCCAGCCTAAGGAAATTTCTTAAAGTCACATTTGAACAGGGTTTTGAAGGATGAATAGGAGTTTGCTGAACAGAGAAAGATCAAAAGGATCAGCTTCTGCAAAGGCGTGGAGGCAGGAAGATATATTAGTCTGAGAATTCAAAAAGACCGTTTATGGCAGGGGTAGATAGGAAGATGTTTGTGGGTAAGATGGCTCTTCGTTCCCCTCACTCTCCACTGCACTAGAGGGACTTCCACCCTCAGAGGAGAACTCAGGGAAGCAGGGAGATGCAATATGTGGGCCAGGAGAACTACATGCTTCTCTTGCTTGTTCCTACCTTCTTTTTGTGCCCATCCTTTTTGTGGCAAGCCTCATACTGAGCACAGGAGACAGAGGAATCATCTAAGCTGTGTCCACAGGAGGCCAGATGGGCATGGGGGTAAGGGAAGGGGCCGCAAAGAGGCCTTGCAGGAAAAGGTGAGATGGAAGGGTCTGGCTGGTTCTCCCCTGTCACCCTGATGTCACCTCCTCACTGCAGACCCTCTCAGCAGCACCAAGGACACACCAAATGGCCAGCACGCCACCCCCCCCCCCAACTCCAATCAGATGCTGTGAATGCTGCTGTAAGTTTGAGGTAGGCAGGGGACTGCAGGGGCCAAGTGCCAGGGGGAAGCTCCATCCAGGATGTGCCCTTAAAGAAAAGGTAGGGTAAAGACTTCCCTGGTGGTCCAGTGCCTAAGATTCTATACTCCCAATGCAGGGGACTGGGGTTCCATCCCTGGTCAGGGAACTAGATCCCACATCCTGCAACTAAAACTCAGCACAGCCAAACAATTTTTTTTTTTTTTTAAAGAGCAGGTAGGATAGAGAGCAGGTAGCAAGGGAGAAAAAAGATGTGTGACTGTCAGAAATGTGACAGACATGAGGCGGCTCTGAGGCAAGAAAACCGTCAGACTTCCTGGGGTTCGGTGACCCTGTAAAACCTGAAATTTCCTCTCAAAAACAGAGGAGAGCCACGATCACCATCTCCTTGAGAAGGCATTTACTTCTGCGACCCCATTCCTACCCAGGCCCCTCAGTTCTGGGATGGGAACCAGTGAGAGCCCAGCTGGAGTCCAGAGAGCTGGAGTTCAGTCTGAGCTCAGCATGACTTGCCATGTCGTCTGGCCCCTGGTCAGTCAGAAACAGAGGTTAGGCCCCGTCGTGTGCTTGGGTGCTGGGGATTCAGCAGTGAACACCCTAAGAGCCGGCTTTTACCTACTTGGTTTGTTCCACCCCTGACATGGACACCCCCTGCTCTTCCCTGGCTCCAGGTTCCTTCTATCCAGACTGGGGCTGGACTTGTGACCTCCAGAGGCACTGTCTGCTCTCACTGAGGTCCATCTCCTTCATTAAGTCTGCCTGGCAGACTCATGGCCCTAATTTATGGGCATGGCCTTTCCCGGACTGGGAGAAGTGACCGGGGCAGTTAATATTCCTGTGGTAGTGCACTTGGCTACCTTCAGAGTCCCTTCTTGGCTCCCTCACCCCTCTCTCACCACCTCTACCTTCTTCCTTCAGCACTGCTTCATGGTGACTTGCCCAGGAGTGGCCGGTCCTCTGGAGACCACCTCAGCTAACCCTTCTGTGTACTGATGGGGAAGTTGAGGCCCAGTGAGTGCAGGAGCCCATCCAGGTCACACCAAGTGTCAGGAGCAGAGCAGATCCACAGCTCTGGATGCCCCCTGGGGTCTTCCTTTGCCCTGCTCTGGGTCTGAGTACCTGGCAGGGCTTCACAAACTCCTGACTCTGTATCTATGCCTCTGTGGTCATTGCCTCCTGCGGCCAGGCCTAGAGGCCTGGAGATAAAAAGCCAACAAAGAAGGGGTGGGGAGTTCTCTTTAACCTCTATCAGCAGCTTCCTGCAGGCCTCAGAAACCCCCTCCAGTCCCCTACAAGCAGAAACCCTGCTGAGGGCTCCCTCTCAAAATAAGGGACATCTCTTCCCATCTCTGAGAGGAGAAAGGGGTTTGCTGTGGACCCCCAGGCTCCAAGGTCCCCTTGCCTGAAAATCATTCTTTCTGAGCCTCTCATCTCTGCCAGCACCTGCTGAGATGGGCCACATCCTGTGCTTAGTAAAGATGGGGTCACTGGGATAGCGGAGGCACAGGGGGCAAGTCCTAACTAAGGTGACTGTCCAAACTAGGAAATCTTGGAGAGCACAAGGGACCTCTATTAATAATTATGCTGGGACAAGAACAAGTTAGGATAGTACCAGGCTGCTGGCCCTGGACTCTAGTGACTAAGACTGGAGGGATAGAAAGTGCTAGACTGCTAGTCTGCCAGCACCAGATTCACTCCCTGTCCTTGACCCTGTCCTCCAGCCATGCTAGACGACTTCTTGAATGCCATACTCCAGCCATACCAGGCTACCCAGAGTTTTAGTATGAGAATCCAGCTACTCCAGGCCTCCCACACCTTTGCTCGCACAGTACCCTCTGCCCAGGATCCTTACCCCCAACAGAGAGCAGCAGGACGTTTTAAGAGTCCCCTCTGCTTTCCTGACCTGTCTTCCTCCTGTCACCAGACCCCCAGACCTCCATGTGGACTGATTTGTTTTTGGCCCCTTGTCTGCACCAGACTAGACGCCCCCGGGCTCAGTTCCCTTTTGGGTGCCTGACCCTGGTGCTCAGAGATACGTGAGCACTGCCTCTGCCCCACAGAAATCCGGAAAACGGGGGGGGGGGGGAAGCCATTACGTGGGGCTCGTGGCCTCCTTCTGCTGTGTGTCAGATGTCCACGCCCTCTAACTCCCACAACCTCTCACCTCATTGAACTGGGGCTGCAGTTACGAAGATGCCTGTGTGGCCAGCTCCCTGTTACTAGTCAATAAAGTGAGAAAACAGAAAACACAGCTTTAGAATATAGATGTAAAACATGATTTAGCTTTAGTTTCTAGACTTTGACTTTTTAATACGATTATCGCTTTCTGGTCCTCCGTTTGGGATTCTTGTCCAGCGTCCTAACTGGGCAACATCTGCCTCTGGCTCTGAGTTGGTTCCTTGACCCAGGGGGCAACAGTGCCATCTATTGGCCGATTTGTGTAAGAGCAGAACCAGGTTTTTTTTAAGTGTTTTCCATACATTTGCCATCTGCTGGTGGACATGGGAATGTTCCTTCTTTCATTTAGTAAGACCTGTTCAGCAAGTTATTTTATAAAGTGCCTACTATGTGCCAAGCACTATGTTCGAGAGAAGCTAGGAGTTTTTCTAGGCACTTTACATATATTAACCCATTTCAGCCTGATGACAATTCTACGAAGAAGATATTATTTGTTTATTTTTGGCTGTGCCAGCTTTCTCTAGTTGTGGTGAGAGGGGGCTACTCTTGGCTGCAGTGTGTGGGCTTCTCATTGTGGTGGCTTCTTTGGTTGCAGAGCACAGGCTCTACGCACTCGGGCTTCAGTAGTTGTGGCGCATGGGCTTAGTTGTCCTGCAGTATGTGGAATCCTCCAGACCAGGGACTGAACTTATGTCTCCTGCGTTGGCTGACTGCTTCTGAACCACTAGACCACCAGGGAAGTCCCTATGAAGTAATTATTATTATTGCTACTTTACAAATGGAGAAACTATGGCAACTGAAGAATTTGCTAAAGGTCACAGTGCTAATAGGGGTCAAGGTAGGCTAAGAACCCAGAGCCCATGTGCTTGGACCATAAACAAGTAAATAAACAAGATACTCTTTATGAGGGAAACAGAGTGATGTAAGAGTGATGGCCAAGAGTGTCCTTTGAATGGGGTAGTCAGGCAGGCTTCTCTGAGAAGGTGTCTTACCCTGAAGAACAGGAAGGAAGGAGCTCAGCAAAAAGCCTGGGAAAGATGAATCTAGGCAGAAGAAACTGAGTGCAAAGGTGCTGAGACTGAATATTGAGTGGGAGGCTGGTTCTGGCCATTCTACCCCTAAATACCTCGCCAATCAGTTCTTCCCTACCTGGTCGCAGCCTCTGCATCTCTAAGCCAGATCCCTTTCCCAGCTTCCTCCCTGATCCCTCTGCCTCTGGCCTTTCCCTCTGGTCCATCCTCTGCAGTACAACCAAAGTGAACCTAAAAATGCATTAATCTGATCCATCGCACTGTCCTGCTTAAAACCTGTCCCACTAACTACTGGATTAAAAAAAAAAAAAAAAGCCCTTTGGGCTAATGATCTGTAACCTTCCTCCCCAGGCTATGGCTCTGGTTCCCTTCATTCTAGCCACATTGAAGTCCTTACAATTCCCCAAAGGTCTCAGTTTGTCTCACCCTCGAGGCTTCCCATGTGCCACCTCTTCTATTTGGAATGCCTATAGCCTCTCCTCACTTGCTTAACTGCTTCTCATCCTTCAAAAGTCAGTTGAAGGAATCCCTTCTCTAGGAAGTTTGCCTTACTTCCTACCCCACCCACCCCTCCTTAGTGCTCCATGGCATGACATGAGTGCGTGTCAGCCCCCATCCCCAATATCCCTCAACACCAAGTCCAAATCTTTGTCATCATGCCTTATATTCTGGTGAATTTGTGAGATCCTTGAAAGAAAGGATTATCTTATTTATCTTTCTGTCTTCATGGTCCAGCATTAGCCCCAGCAAATAGTACAAGCCCTGTAAATATTCTTTGTAGTTTGTGAACTATAAATTGTTTAGTTTTTTACTTTTTTTTTTTTTGCTTTTTATTGAGATACATATTTGCATAGAGTAAAAATACACTCTTTTCTGGCATACAGTTGACTTTGACGATCAAGATATGAAACAGTTTCATCACCCTCCAAAGTACCTCCTGCTGCCCCTATGTAGCCAACCCTTCAGATCAACTCCAGCCACTAGCTACTAGGGGTCTGTTTTCCATCCCCATAGTTTTGCCTTTTCCAGAATGTCATATAAATAGATGCATATATATTTGTCCTTTTAAGTTTAGCTTCTTTCATTAGCATGATGCTTTTGAGACTCATCCTTATTGTATGTATCACTCATTTGTTCATTTTTTATTGCTGAGTAGTATTCCATTGTATGACCATACAATAGTTTATCCATTCACACTAGCTGAAGAGCATTTGGGAGTTTTAAGCTATGTGTACATCCATTTACATTCACATACAGGTTTTTGCGGGGACAGAACTTTTCATTTATTTTGAGAGTGGAACTTGTAAGTCTTATAACAAGTATCTTTAATAGTGGTATAGAACCTGCCTGCCAATGCAGAAGACCTAAGAGTCACAGGTTCAGTCCCTAGGTTGGGAAGATCCCCTGGAGGAGGAAATGGCAATCTATGCCAGTATTCTTCTCTGGGGAATCCCATAGAAAGAGAAACCTGGTGGGCGACAGTCCATTAGGTCGTAGAGTTGGACACAACTGAAGTGACTTAGCACACACACAGACTTATAAGAAACTGCCAAATTGTTCTCCAAAGTGTCTGTACCATTCTGTATCCTTACCAGCAGTGTTCCAGTTCCTTCACAGCCTCACCAGCTCTATTTATGGGAAAGAACAATTAGATAGCCTTTGCATCTTTATGGAAAATCAGCTGATATGTGCTGGCCTATTTCTGGATTCTGTGGTTCATTTCATTGATGTGTCTATTGTTTCACCAGAACCACCCTGTCTTAATTACTGTAGCTTCACAGTAAGTCTTGAGATCAGGGAGTAAACAACTCCAACTGTTCTTCCTTTCAAAAATTGCCTGGCTAGTCTAGTTCCTTTATTTTTCCATATAAATTTTAGGATTACCTTGCCTACATCTGTAAAAAAGATCCTGCAGAGATCTTTATTTGGATTGCAGTGAATCTATAGCCAGTTTGGAAAGAATTGATACCTTAACAATATTGAGTTTTCTAATCCATGAACATAGTACATGCCTCAATCTGTTTAGGTCTTCTTTCTTTCATCAGTGTTTGCTGCTTTAGAGATGTACATAGAGATTACACACATATTTTGCTATACTTATACCTAGATATTTCCATTTTGGTGCTATTGTAGGTGATGTTATCTTTTTATTTGGCATCATCTTTTAAACTTCACGATCCAGTTGTTTAATGTTACTATACAGAAGTACAATTGATATTTGTATATTGAGCATGCATCTTCATTGAGGGCTTCTCATGCAGTGCAGTGGTAAAGAATTTGCCTGCCAATGCAGGAGACTCAAGAGAAGCGGGTTCGATCCCTGGGTTGGGAAGATCCCCTGGAAGAGGAAATAGTAACCCATTCGAGTATTCTTGCCTGGGAAATCCCATGGACAGATGGATGAGTCTGGTGGGCTCTAGTCCAGGAGGTTGCAAAGAGTCAACACAACTGAGCTACTGAGCACAGCACATCCTCATTGATTCATCCTCTTTTTCTGGTTCTTTGTGTGTTGAGTAATTTCAGATTGTATCCTGGATTCTGTGAATGTTATATGGTGTAGGCTCTGGGTTAATGTTGGGTTTTTGTTGTTGCTGTTGTTTTAAGAAGAAACCAACTAATTTAGTTTCAGACCCAATCTTCTGTTGGTGGTGGTTCTAATTTCAACACAAATCCACAAAAGAAAAGAGAAATAAAAAGGAGATTTAAACTATGCAGATTACTTTTCCAAAGTTTTGCTCCCCTGTACCACTTGCCTGCTTTTGTTTGATTTTCAGAGTCATTAGGTAGTTGTGTTTTGTATTTTTGTCCAGAGTTTTTATGTAATCAGTAGGAGAGAAAGGTTCTAGTGGACTTTGTCTCGATCAGAATTTGAAACACCTATGCTGAAATTTTTAAAAAGCTAAGAGAAATGAAGTCTCAAAACACCATGAAGACAGTGACAGCAGGAGAAAAGTTCAAAACTAAACAGACAATAGTCAACACCTCTCCCACGTTTAGACTCCTATTCAGGTGTCAGGGCGCTCTTAAATGGTGGTATCCAGGCCAATAGGATTATTTCTGTTTTTTCGCTGAGAAGATTTAAAGAGCTGGTCATTTGCCTATTTGGTCTCAGATCTAATCCCCTGATTTTCTCCTGTTCTATATTGCAAGGCATTGACCACTGCAGGCTACATTTCCCCAATTCTGTGAATATTAGCTTCTAATTAGGAGTCTGCCAACAGGAGGGCAAGAGAGAAGAAACCAGAGTATTTCTCCCACTCTCTCTGCTTTGGAAGCATCCCAGGAACAGAGGTCTTTCTTCTACAATCTGGGTTCATCAGATACCCTCTCCCTTCACATCCCTGCTGGGCTTCCCTGGTCCTTGGCTCGGTAACACCACCTCCTCTCCCTGTCCTTCCACCCTACAGGTGGTAGTCATTTCCTGTTGTACCTGGTTTGCCCTTTTCAACTCCTGCAACATTTGTATAACCAGTTCCTTTGATTTGATTAAATACTGGCATAGGTTTTATTTATCTGGACTTGGACTGACACAGTCCATGAGGGAGGGCCGAATCAAAGCTCTAGCTTCTGTCTCCTGACTCAGATGTCTTTCCATCACCCTTCTCTAGCTGGAAGAGTCAGAGGAAATAGACCAGCTTCTGGCCAACCAGGAAGGCAATGCACTGATCTAAGCTGCATTTTACAGGAGTGTAAAAAACTTGTTTCACATATATGACCAGTTTCCTAGAAAAATAATCTTGTATCCAGCAGTACCTTCCTTTCGTATGAATACAGTATCCTGTCGTTTAGGACTCTGAATCTTCCTCACACCTATCACCACTCCTTCATGAGTTCTTTTGAAACAGCAGTGGGTAAGTCATACAAAACCCAAGTGACTTTGGGGAGATCCAACAGAGCAGAAGAGACCTGAATAAGAACCAGGCTGGGACCGGGGCAGGACGCCAGCTGGAGGTCAGCAATGCCAAAGATGGGATGGTTTTATCCTAGAAGCAAAGCAGGAGTCACGGGATCCAGTGGTGTCTGAGATGGGTCAGAGGTTTGGCAACTCCCCCAGGCGCTAACGCTGCCACATGGCAGCGAGGGGAGAAGCCATGAGGAACCCAGTTGGAGTTGGAGCTACCACCTGACCCTGCCGGTCCAGGGCAACCAGACAGCATTTTTGGATCTATGTCCTGCCATGGGCTTATGAGACAGAAATAAAAGCACAGTCGGCATCTGCCACAAAAGACCTTTAATGGTCTCCTGCTTATGGTTCTTTTGTTCATTTGTCCTGTTAAGAGTTGATAAACTGTAATAACTTATCTTACATAATAAGGAATGCCACAGGTACAACAGATAAACCTGGAAGGTGGCCCAGGAATAAGGGTATCACAGAAGAATCACTTAACAGAAGGACCACAGACCTGGAGACCAGTCTCAGCCACTTGTCACTCCCCACACCCCGGCTGAGTGCCGGCCCCCACTGGGAAGGAAGAGACAGCCCCTTCCCCCAGCAACTGTGGCTAGACCCCAACACTGAGCAGAAATGCTCCAGGAAGATGGTCATCCTACACGGACCCCAAGTGCTCTTGGATCTGCAGAGCAGGCCATGATGCATCCTGAGTTTGTGAGTCCCCCTCCATACCCACCTCTCCCATGACCCTTTTGCAGTAATCTCTTTGAGGCGGGCAAAGCCTGGCACTGTCTCCACCTTACACAAGGGGGGACTGAGGTCAGGACCTCAAGGGCACACTCAGACTGAACACAGAATAGCACTTGGCACTCTTTCTCCCATCCCACGTGGCTTGTTGTATCCTAAGTCTCACATTTTCACCTTGAATTCCCCGAGTGGGGGCCAGGCAGGATTCTGTGCCAAGGGCTAGTCCAGTTCTCCTCAAAGTGCCCACCTCTTAGTCAGCCCTGGTGAGGGACCTGGGCAGAGGGGCAGGCCAGCAAGAAGAGAATTCAGGGGATGGCAGGTGGGGAACCAGCCTCTCTTCGGGGACCCGCCTGTAGCCCACACACTTGGTTGATTGCAGTGTGGGAACAGAATCCTATCAGGGAGATTTGCTGCTTAAAGGATATCTGGAGGAATCCTGCCTTCATAGGAGGGACTTTGGTCATAAAGTTCTCCCTCAGCATTTCTTTCCTCCACCTGACTGTATATTTAAGAGGAACCCAACTCTATTTCCTCTTCCTAGCACACTGCTCCTCTGTCATCTCATGGGCCCGGGTCAGGAAAGTCAGGTGTCCCACTGGGGCACAGACACAAGTCCTGGGGTGGGGCTGGGCCTCTTTGCTTCATTCACAGTCCCCCACACTGCCTGGGCCAATATCAGAGACGAGGCTCATCCTCACAGCACCAGGCCCCTGCCCAGGTCAAACCCAGGCCACAGCTTCAGTGGGGGTAGGCTACAAAACCATCAAGCGTTTGTGTGTTTACATGTGTGTACATGTATGTGTGTGTGTGAATAAGCAAATGTTTGGGCCTGGGTCTGTGATCCAAGTTCCAACACGAAGATATTTTGTATTGGAATGCTAGGGCCATTCCAACATGAAGAGCAAGAATAGAACATGTGCTTGCTGGTCTAGGATCAAACCTCAGAATGGTGGTTTGAAGTTTTTTTTCAAGAGAAGTTTGAAGGTGAAACCTTGTTAGGCAAGACAGATAAAAGCAGAGTTGTTCTGGTGGAAGTAGGAATGAGGGGATGGGGAGGGCTGGAGACATAGCCTTTGCCTCCACCCCCATCTCCCCACCTTAGCAGCCCCTGACAAAGCTCTGTGGAATACAGGGGTCCCACAGCACTTGGTTAGGAAACAAGTGCTGCAGAGTCTATGGATCATGGGTCCCGGGGACCTGTGCTTTGACTTCTCTTTTGGGGTGAAGAGTTGGAAGAGAGTGATGGGTGGTGGAGGGGGAGAATGTTCCCCCTTCAATGGGCCTCTCTCTGGAGCCACCGTGCAGGGAGCCTGCAGGGGAGTGGTAGAGGTGGGGATGCTGCTCCGCAGTTGGGCCATTTCGGTCCTGGAAGGAGGACAAAAGTGGTGGGGCTGCCTGGGCCAGCAGGACAAATTGTTGGCCAAGGCAGGCTTACACACGAGGGTGGGGAGAGTCTGTTTTGGTCCACGTTGACTTTAAAAACACCAGAAGGATTAGAGGCCTATGTGCAAGGGACCCTAGGAGAGTTCAAGACTGGGGCCTAATGCCTTCCTCCAGGATGGGTGGAGGATGCCCAGTCCCCAGTCGCTGGCAGGTGGGAAGCTGCCTCTGTGGGCTGCTGAAACCACCAGGGATGAGTCAGCTGGGACTCAGATCTCAGAGTTAAGAGGCCTGGGCTTTCCTCAAGCCCAAATCCCTCCCACGTGTCACCAAGAAGTGACAATTGGCAGCTCTGGTTGATCCTGGAGGGGGCCTTCTACTTTGAAGGGAAGGGGCAGGCAATTTCTATTCCACCTCACCCTTGGGGTTCTCCACCAGGGTAGTGGGGGGTTCAGCCCCACTGGGCCTGGGGGGCTGGAGGCTCCTCCTAACCTGGGATCAGATCCAAGCCTTCCTGGCCTCTGACACCAAGATGCACCCAGCCCCTCAATCACTGACACTATCCAAGCCTCTCTGTCTTGGTTGCTGGGACCACAGCCGGGGCAGGGGCGGGCAGGGGGGCATTCCTGAACAGTGTCTGAATTTCCTTCTCAGCTAGGTCATCAAAGCCAGACTGGCCTCCTCTCATTCTGGTTGACCTCTGCCTAAGTGAGATGGGAGCAAGAGATGGAGGAGGTGGGTGGGAGGGCTCAACTGGCAGCACACTTCTATTGTGACCCTGGGTTGCTCCCCCGCAGTGGCAGGGCCATGGCCTGGGCAGTCATTTGCAAATTACAGAGCTGATTCTCATCTCCTTTGGGCCTCACAAGTCCCTTGAGTTGGGTGGGAAAGAAATGACTGTCCCATTTTACAGTTAGAGAAACCAAGCCCAGGAGGTTGAATGAGATGTTCAAGGCTCCTTGGCTGGGCGGCGACAGCCAGTGGGGAGAGGCATCGTGGACTTCTGGGCCTGGGTACTCTTCACTGCACCATGTGGGACCAGCTTGTCAGTAACTCCCCCAGCTGAACCAAGACCCAAGCGAGCTCACCTTGCCGGTCTGGGCTCTGAGACGGAGAAGGCCGGTAGAATCCAGCCAGAGAACTCAGTCCTTATCTTCCCAAGGACTGCACTCCTCTCTTGGTTGGGAAGGTGAGGAAGTCCAGCTGGCTCTCTGCCTGTAGACTTCCACCCGGGCCATGCTCTTCCTTCCTGCCCAGACTGCTATCTACATGCCGCCCACTGCAAAGTCTCAGTGTGAAGAGACATGCTCAGCACAGGCTACAAATGTGTGGACAGAGAGAGCCAGGACTGTGGGCTGGTGCCTGGAGCTCGGTGGGGCTCCCCACCCCTAGTTTCACTCCAGGGGTTCACCAGGACAGACTGACTCCAGATGGGGAGGGGCCCTGCAGAGAAGGAGCTGCAGGAGAGGGTGGGGTCTGGAGCCAACCACAGGCTTGGAAAGATAATCTGGCCTTTCTCAGGAAGAAGCCTGAGTGTTCACTGTGCTGCCAAGCATGGCTATGCCGGAGGGCACTCAGCCCAGGGACGTGTGGGGCTGAACTCCAGCCTGGGACCACTTGGGAAGCTGTGCATTCCTAAGCGGGTTGAATCCACCTGGAAGAGGCACAGTTTCTCACTCACATCAAGGCCCTGTATGGGCTAGCAGCAACCGTGGAGCCCTGAATGTGACAGCCCCTCACTATTTCCCCTGCAGCTCTCCCTTGACCACTTTCTGACTGACCCAACTCTGTGTCTCCAGTGCTTAGCACCAAGTGGAGAAGTTGTCAACCAAGCATGGTTAAGCCAAATGAACTTGACCACTGCTCTCCTGTAGTCCTGGGCCCAAAGAAGAAATAGAAAGTTAAATAGGCCCATGATGCTTCTTGGAGCTGGAAAAATTTCAATTCAGCACTGTGATAAACCCAAAATGGTCAGTGTGATTTTGAGGTGGAAGGAGATCAAGAAACCAGCCTGACAAAGCTTTCGTGTGACTGCATTGGGGACACGGAGAGAGGTCTATTTGTAGGTAAGTGATCACCCTAAATCCTAAAGGGTCTTGTACCAGCCCCAAAGGTTCCAGAAGACAACCCTGAAGAGCGTATGCCTGCCATACCTTGTTCCAGCAATTCATTAACTCTCCAGCTGCCCAATGAAGTACAAACTGTCCAGCAAGCTCTGGGAGGGACTGGATGCAGCTGGGACCCTAGAATTGACTGAGGGAGTACGACCGTCTCAAGCTGACTTGTTTCTGACCTGGAGTGGGGGTCCCCGGAGTGAGATTCAGTAGGGAAGGGCTGGGGTGCAGTGCCAGGCCTATGAACTGGGTAATTTCACCATGGGAAATGGTTGCAAAGTTCAGGAGGGGCTGAACTGAAGAGCTGAGATCCAACTTGTATAATAAAACTTTGCCATCTCCCTTTTCACAAGTATGGGACAAGGATACAAAGGAGCAAGAGATCCCCTTGCCCTGATAATCAATACATTTGCTTGGGTATGAGGTAAACTTCAGGACATCCAGAGGGTGTGAAGTAGTGCAGTGCCTATCACAAGCTCTCTTCCCCTCCCCCTGCCACGCCTCAGCAAATACAAATACCTCCTGCAATATTTGGTCCCTAGGGCCAAGTGGCTCATGCTAACTACAGCCACAGCTTGACGTCAGCAAACCCCCCACCCCCGCCCCAGCCCAGGGACCTTAGAAGGGCCCTTCTGAGGCCTGGAGTGGGTGTGGGGTGGTGGTGCTAGGTGCTTTCCAACGCCCCACCACCCCTGGGGTTCAGTGAAGGTTCAGTTGGTGGCAGACAGACCAGAGTCAGTGGTTCTGGCTCCACCCACCAGACCAGAAACTCTAATGTTCACATTTTCTTGGCGGCAGAGCTGGGAGGGCCCTTTGTGATCATCTGGTCGAACCCCTTAGTTTTCTAGGTGATGTACTGAGGCCCAGAGATGGAAAGGAACTTTCCCAAAGTCACACAGTAATGAGCATCACAGGTCAGAGAAAAACAGATAACTTTTAACACTTTCTGCCTCATTGTCTGCCTGCCCTGTTGCCCTGGAAGTATGCCCCACGTCCTAATCACACCAGCATCAGCCCATGGGTCTGCAAACCCATGACACTGGGAACCACTGGGTGTGTGTTGGACGGGGGAGGGCATCAACTCCCCAAGGAAACAAAGGAGTCCCCCTTCTTTTTAGGTGAGGACAACTCAGCGGACCTTGCCGCCTTCGAGGGAAGGACCCCCTTTGACTGTGGGCACAGTGGTCTCAGGGGCTCTCTTCCAGTCCAGCCCTGAAGACCTGCAAGGGCGGGAAGACATTGGTGGCCTCAGTCGTTGTGGCCCTTCAGCCTTGCTTCCCACCAGATCGCTGATCCCTCTTAAGGAAGGGAGCTGGGCAGACTCTCATCTCCTCACCCTGCCCCCATCTCAGAGTCACCCTTCAGGACACCTCCTCAAGACCTTGGTGACTTCCAGAGACCCCTCCCTTCTCTCTGTCTCTCTCTGTGTGTGTTTGTGGATGAGACACACAAGATACAAGGCAGCTAGGATATTACATCCTGATGATACTGAAACAGACTTGGGCTACTTCACACGACTTGCCTTAGACTAGGTAACTGCTGGTAGGAAAGTCAGCCCAACTGCTCTGCTCTATTCCTGGGGTCTACAGACCTTCACCAAGGTCACTGTCAGCCACAGAGGGACAGTGGGCAGGGACGAGGGAGGAAGAAGACAGGTGTTTGGTGGGTCCGAACTTCGAGAAGAACTGTGTGGAAAATCTATCCATGGGTCTGTCCCCTCCCAGTCAGAGGAGGGTGGCCTTCAAAGCGGTCATGTTTTAGCTGCCAGAACTGTATTAATCACCTGGGACAGTGGCCACATCCTCTCACGTGTCTTGAGCCCCCATCCCCACCCCGCCAAGCCCTTGTGCCCCACCCTCCCCTTTCTGCTCCCCATCCCAAGTCAAATTCCAAGGCCAGAGCTGTGCTGGCCTGTCTGGGGGTGAACAGGAAAAGAGGGGGATGGAGAAGTGATGCAGTGAGAGGGTGAGGGTGGTGCCTGTGGCCCTGTTGGCATGGTGATGGGGGCCAATCCTGAGGCCAGGGGTTCGCCACTGTGACCTGGAAGACAGCTGGGGCACCCCCGGTAGAAACTGGAAGAATAAAGGGGAGGGGGAGCCAGGACAGGAAGAAGACGAACAAGCATCCTAGTGCATGAATGGACCTGGAGCTGCCCGGAGGGAGGGCGGCCCCAGTCTATCTGTCGTTGAGCCGCGG
This sequence comes from Antilocapra americana, assembly GCA_007570785.1. NCBI lineage: Eukaryota > Metazoa > Chordata > Mammalia > Artiodactyla > Antilocapridae > Antilocapra > Antilocapra americana. Next base: position 406,389 of record ML663009.1, on the reverse strand, counting down.
GGAACTGGTACCATCCTCCTCTTCCTCCTTGTCATCCTTCATGCCTTTTAGTCTCTGGCGGGCAAAGTCCTCAAACACAATGTCGTCATCGCTGGTAGGAAAGACAAGGAAAACAGGCCTGTTTGCAGGGCAGAGAGAGGAGACTTATGCAGAGGGGCTGGAGGGCCTGCACAGCCCGGTGGGACCCAGAGGCCAGCCTCTGGGACTGGTCTTGGATAGAAAGGCCTGCCAGGCCAGCACATCTGGATGCCCATCAATGACTGTGGGACCAGCCAGTTGCGGAAATACCAGAGGGAGGCATGAGTTTGCTAAGGACTGGAAATTGACCCAGCTCTCGAGAAGCTGGGGTTCAGGGACACATCAAATTGTGGGTGAGGGCAGGGAGTGAGGCAGGGTTAGGGCCAGAGGAGGAACTTATTTCCACAAAGAGGCCAGGCTGACAGCAGTTTCACAGCATATTCTGAGTCCCCCAAGAACAGGCCCAGGAAACCCCATCCACTCACCCAAAGGACTGCCCTCAGGTAACATTCCTGTTTTCTGAGAAAACCCCAAAGGCCCTTTCTCCAAGGAAATGTCAGCTCACATTCTACTCTGAGTGATCTTGGATACACAGGGTCTGTGGGGGCTAGGCAAAGCCAAATAGGGGTGGGGAGCAGAAAAAATGTGAGTGGAGAAAGAGGGTGCCTGAGTGGGGTTTCAGGGCTAAGGGCTGCCTCTAAGAACAGTGAGCTCCCTTGTACTAATAAAACATGTCCACAGGGCCCACTCTCCAGGCCCCGGGCCCACAGAATTCAGCCAACTGCACAGGGTATCCTCCATGGAGCGACTTAGACCCGACACATCTCCTGGAGGACAAAGGAAGCACAGATTTGGAGCTGGAGCGAGAAAGATGCTTGGCTCTGGAGGAGGTTCATAACATTTGCCCAGGTCCTCTCCTCTGGCCACTGTCTGGTACGGCGACAGCCTTTGACCACAGGGCCATCCATACTGGTCCTCGCGAATCAGAAACAAGAAGATCCCCAGAACCTTCCCCACCCCACAGCCTGATTCCACTGGCTGGACACCAGCCAAGCAGGAGGATCCCAGCCCAGGGCCACAAACCAGCCCTGTGACAGCCGAGCAGGTGCTGTGGATGGACGAACGGACTGACGGACTGACGGACGTGCAAGGACGAGGGAGGAAGACAGACCCCACCAAGGCAGGAGGAAGAGGAACAGGCACCGAGGTTCCTTCAAGTCACATGCAGGCAAGCGGGTTGCTGAAGAGGCGAGCAGAGGCGGCTCTCAGCAGATGGGTTAGACCAGCTGCTCCTCGGGTTGATTAGCATAAATGCAAATAACCGGGTAGCCCCGCCCACTGCCCAGGGCCCGCCCCGCCCATGTCTGCAGGCAGGGTTCTGCTTACTTGGTGTCAAGCTCTATGAGATTGGTATCTACTGGAGTCTCGTGCTCTGGAACTAAACACAGGGCAGATGACCACCCATGGGTTAGATGAGTGGGCGAGGGGGCAGGTGGGCACAGGTCCTCACCCTGGAACAACTAAGCTAAGGTAGGGGAGGGAAAAGGAAAAAGCGGGAGTGAGGAAGCCAGGGCTGGTCCCTGGTCTTGGAAACACCTCAAATCATCTTAAATGCAGGGAGGAGGGTCCAGGGAGAGCCAAGGAGGACCAGAGAGCAGCACCAGGGGAACAGAAAAATCTCTGGACCCTGCTCTTTCTGGCATGTCTCCAATACAACTTAGATTCATTTGTTGTAGGCCTGACTCACTAACTCTAATATAACTATTTATTCACATTTTCACATCTTTGAACTTGAGGTATGTTTTACAGTCACTGGCATTTCATAGCTTAATTATGGGGACATTTTTCTTTCTTTGTAGTACATGCTACAATGTCTCTTTCGACTGAAACAGTCTCAGGTTGACTGAAATATGACCAATCTGGTATCACTTGGGAATATTGCCAGGATGGTGTGCCCAGATATCACCCTATCCATGCAGACCCTTTGGCTGTGCCTGGGTGCCAGACAAGGGCTCCTGGCGTGGCCCTTCCCACCACCCTCACCATACCCAGCCCACAGAGAACAGAGCCAGACCTTTCTGTCTACTGGGGAGTCAGATACAAATAGGAGTGTGGACCTCACAAAAGATCCTGTGAACTGGGGAAGAGGGGTGACCCTGGGCTGAAGGCTGACTCAGTGTGAGGTGGGGTAACAGGGAAACCCTATCCTAGGAACCCACAGATTCTTCTTACCTTCCCGATGTGGGGGTTCCTCTTTGGGCTTAGGGTGCATTAGGGTGAAAGGTAGTTCCACAGCCACATCACTGAAAGAGACCCAGACAGGTTGAGCCTTGAGCACAATCCCAGACTCAATGCCAGACTCATTGTCCCATCAGTCTGAGGACTGAGAAAGGTTTTGTGATCAGAGGAGGTAGCTCTGGACCAAGAGACAGGAAATCTGGCCCTAAGCCCCAGTCCCACCACTCTCTGAGCATCAGCCTATCTGGGAGCTGAACTGGGAGACCTCTTCTGGCTCCTGAAAGAAATGGAAACGTCCCCGTCCCTGAGAAAGCTCCCTGAATTCCCATGACCTGGGAGGTGGCACGGGGCAGTGAGTAAGCATCATGCTTACTGGGTGGCTCCAGACATGCCCCAAGATCCTGCGGGGCACCAATGGTCACAGCCCAGCCTCCCTGCCACTGCCAGTCCCAACTTCCTGATTGAAACTCCTCCCACCCTCACTCTCCTATCTCTCAACATTTCCAGGGGGCTCCTATGAAAGTGCCCAGGTGTCCCAAGCCCCGTGCAATCTAGATGATGCACTGCTGAGGTCAGTTTAATCAAATTCAAGCTGGATGGGACCCAGGCCCCAGTTGTCTATGCAGAGTTGTCTACACTGTGCTCAGAACCTTGAAGCCCTATGGGGGTGGAAGGATGGGCAAGGTGGTGCTACTGGCTAGTGCTTCTGACCAGGCTTCTCTGTCCTTGGCTCTGATGGAGAGAATAATAACAAGAGCAGACACGGACAGGGTGCTAACTCTGCACAAGCAGTATTCTAGAGTCACTCTTCTTAATCTTCACATCAACCCTACTATTATACCCAATGTACAGATTGGGAAATTGAGACCAAGGAGAAAACAAGGCTCTATAGCTATTAAAAGAAAGTGGTAGGCTAAGGATTCTGACTCTCTAATTCACACCCTTAATTCTGTGTGATAACAACTCAGAATTGAGAAGGTGATTCCACCCACCTTCTCTCTCCACTCTGGACAAAAGCAGCTGGAAAGCTCCTCTACTCTGCTGGGGAGTGTCACCCTATGAGGCCATGTCAACCATGAGTGCCTCCAGGCACATCACGTTATTGACTTTGCTGCCAGGGCCTGGCTGAGGGGAGGATGGGGCAGGGGATGAAGTGGTCAGGGAAACCAACTCTGCAACCAGGAAGGGATGTTCCCCTAGCCCCTCTATTGACTGAGGAGCAGTTTACATCTTTAAGTCTCACTGAGCTCACCTAGAAAACAGCGCTAACTCTACTCACCTTCTAGAACCACTTCCAGGAGGTAATGTAGGTAAAAGACTTGGTTAAACTGTGAGGCTTGTACCTGCCAGAATCATGACTTCCCCTCAACAGGGACATGGAGGTTTCATAAAGCTACTGAAACAAGGTGGCTTTTTTGACTTTTGGTTTTGCTTTTTTTTTTTTTCTTTGCTTCCAAAGAGGACAGCTTCTTCAGTTCACTTGGAAAAGTGAACTATCAGATGGAAGCTGGTGGAAGACTGAGACCGCCAACCATCACTAAAGCCATCCAGAATATGGATGGAAGAATGTGGACCTTAACCTTCCTTCCACAAGTGACGAGCAATCACAGGCAGGGAGTGTGTCTGATTCCTCTCTGGGACCTCAGTCTCCCTCACAAGGCTGGGCTCAAGTCTGGGTTCAAGAACTCCTTACTGAATTAGATTGAATCAAGTTGAATTGAATTAGATTGAATCAAGTTGAATTGAATTAATCTCACTTCTCCTAAAGGACTAAGGTTTCTTGGGATGAGCAATATTAGCTTCCTGTGACAGGAGGAAGCAAAGCCACTGGGTTTGGGGCACATGAATTTGTGGAAAATGCACGTGGATCCAGCTGGTTCCAAGGAGTCTTGTCTACAGAAGCAGAGCTCCTCAGGACTTCTTAGCAACACTCAGCCAGCAGTTAGTTCTCATTCATGTAGAAGGGTTTGAAAGCCATGAAGCCTGAGTTTATCCAAAACATCCTGTAAAACAGACTGATTGGGGGCCACTCCCCAGATCGCTGAAGCCCACTTTGCTGTCTGCAAAGGTCCTTGTCACTTGGGTGGGATGGAAGAGCAGGGCAAGGTTTGAAGAGAGAAACCGTACCTCCCCAGCCCCTCCGGAGAGAGTCCTAGTCCCCGCACATGCCTGAGCCTGGCAATCGAAGTGAGGGCTAAGAGTCCCCCCTACCCAGGGCCCGTGGCTCTGGGTGGTCAGGACAACAGTCTCTGGGCCCTTCAGGAAGGTGGGCTGATCAGGATGAAGCGAGGGGCTTTACCTGGATGCAAGATCTCCCAACAGGCTGGGTGGGTCAGAGGAGGCGGAAGAAGTGGTCAGGAAGAGAGTTCAGAGAGGAAGAAAACAGAAAGCACGTTCATTCACCACACTTTGGGGTAGATTAAACCCGGGGACACACGCCACCCACCCCAGGTGTAACTGCTCATCAGGGAAATACAGAAATGATGTGAGCCCTGCCAGGGGAACTGAAACTAGGCCAGGTTCAGCCAAACCCCCTGGGAGGGCAGCCCCAGGGTCCTCATCTGTAAAGGAGACACACAAGTTCAGCCCTGTGCTGCCTGCCCTGGGGAAGCTGGGATTATCCAATGGCAGAAGGAAGTACTTTAGGATGCCCTGAGGATGCCTCAAGAAGGAGCCTGAGGCACAAGACCCACATGACCCATGGGATCTTGCAAGAGTCACAGGACACAGGATTTGAGACCTGTGATTCTGAGATGTCCTGTAATACGTGGCCAGTATTACACACCACCCCCGCAGGAGGCATTATTCTAAAACTAAAGGACACTTGATGTCTAATGCTATTAGCTTTCCAATCTTTTCAAAAAAATTTATGAATTAAAAAAAAATCCCTCTGACAAATTAGAAATCCTAATTCTAGATTTATAACAACCTGTAGGCTCAGTATATGGGGAAAAGTGTGTGTTCTTTCTGGGCTTCAACCCGACTCTGCTCCAGGTTAGGGAATATGTTTGGTTTACTGTCGTTACCCCAGCATCCAGCCCGGGACCTGAGATTAGAGGAGGAGATTTCAGGAAATGTGTGGGGAACCGTTTTGGCCTCTGTTTCCCGATCTGTAAAATGGGACAGTCAGAGCACCCCCAATCCAGCTCTGGGATTCTGAGCTCCTTGAGCCACTTCCCCAGCAGATCAGCCTGGGCATAAGTGGGGGTGTGGTGGGTGCTATGCCCTGAGATGTGATGAGGGGCACAGCACCCCTTGGAGACCCCACAGCACAGACTCTTAGGAAGTTACCGCCACTTCCCGTGTGCCCAGACCAGGGACAGGGAAGAGGAGGAGGAGGTAAAAGAGGAGGAAGAAAAGGGGGAGAGGAGAAAGAAGGGAGGAAAAGAGAGGGGCTGAAAGCCTCTGAAACAGGAGAGGGAAAAGGGTGGAGGAGAAGGAAGAAGAGGAACATGACAAGATCCAGCAAACAGCCAGAATGGGGCAGTGGGTGTGGCCGTCAGGGACCTTCCCACCCACCCTTTGCGGGCAGGGCTGGGCTGGGCTGGAGCACTCACCCGCCACGAGACACCACCAGCTTCACCTTCACTTTGTAGGAAACAATGATGCCCAGGATCTCCCGATTGGCTCCTTCCCTCAACCTGCAAGGCAACACAGCGAAGCCAGTTCATGGGTCTTGTGAGACATGGCAGAATGGGGTGCGCCAGGGCAACACCGTAAGTCCCTCTCCTGACCACTCAGCCACCAGGTACACGCAGAGCCCAGTGTGTGAGAAAGGCGAGGTCTGCCCTTGGGGAGCAAGAACTCAGAGCGCTGGGCTCCAAGTCTGGCTGTGCTGCCCTGGGAACCACCTCCTTCCCTCCGGGAGCCCGAGTCCCAGCAAGGTGAGACATGGGCTCTTCCTGCCGGGTGGCTTCCCTTTCTCTGGCTGCTGGCAAAGAGGAGAGGGCAGTGGGCAGGGGAAGGGAAGGGAGCCTGCACAGGGAAAGACCCTGCAGGAGGTGGTACATTCACTAGGTGTTGAAGGCAAGCAGGATTTGAGTCAGGGAAGAAAAGGGAAGCGGGTAGCATATGCAAGGGCAGGTGAGACAGTGTTTGGGCTAGAATCATGGGCAGAGGTGCTGCAGAGGTGGGTCAGCCCCCAGGAAGGGCCAGACCTCAGCAGGCAGGGCAAGAGGGGTCCTCATACTCCCTGGTTTCCATCAGAGCAGGGTGGCCTCAGAGAGTCAGTGGTGACCCTGGGGTAAGATCCCTGGGATCCCTACCTTCTGGGACACCTCTACATGTGGTAGAGCCCAGCTCACCACCCTCATCTCTCTGTACTCCCAGACCCCGTCCTCATTCATCCTCTCCTCCCAGGACCCTTCCAGAAGCCCCTCCCTCCCTTTCTTCCTTCTTTCCATCCTTCCTTCCAGCCTTGCTCTGCCTCAGGGACACACTCTATCCAACTGAAGACACAGTGAGGTCAGGAGCTGCTGCCTCCTGCATGAAGCCTCTCCATGTCACCCTCCCCTGGGCAAGGCACTGACTAAGGGAGCCTGATGGAGTGATTCATCTTGTTCTCTGGGCACCGTGGAGAGGGGTGGGATCGGGCAACAACTTCCCTGGCAGTTCAAGCTCATGAGGACGCACCCTTGACAATGGTTGGGGAAAGGGTAGCCTGAGCCTGTGCTGGCCCTGCTGGGACCAAGGTGGGTGTGGACCCATCTAGGAGAGGATGGTAAAGAATCTGCCTCCAATGCAGGAGACCCAGGTTCGATCCCTGGGTCGGAAAAAGCCCCTGGAGGAGAGCACAGCAGCTCGCTCCAGTGTTCTTGCCTGGAAAATCCCATGGACAGAGGAGCCGGGCAGGCTGCAGTCCATGGGGTCACAAAGAGTCAGACACGACTGAGCGGCTAACACACAGTGGGGAGCCTGGGACTGGGGAGGGTGGGTCCTCACAGGGTGCTGGAGGCCAGGTTTGTGTCCTCGTGTTTGAGCTTCCCATCCAGGGCGAGGCCCCGCTTCTCTCGATTGTTGGCCAGGAAGGGGGTCAGCGTGTAGACCTTGCAGAATGTAGAGCTGGGTGCCACTGTGTCACTGGAAAGAAGGGGGACTGGTGTGGAGATGCCCCCAGAGATGCCCCCAGCCTCATTCCCAGCCCACCCAGGACACAGAGACCATCCCTGCTCTAAGCCTCCCTCCCCTGTGAAGGGCCCACCTCTAGGCCCATCTCTGGCAGGGAGACCACTGCCACCCAAGAGGGGACATCTCTGCTCCACACGCAAACAACAGTGACTCTGGGGTCATCCAACAACTTCATTCGAGATTTCTAAGCAGCTGCAAGTTTTAAAGAATTCATTGTACTGTTTGGCCCTGTGCTGTTTGACTACGGTATTTTTTTTTAGTGGAGAGAGTGTGGCCTGCTTTTCCCCTAATGTATTACTATGAAAAAAATAAATAAATAAAGGGAAACTGAAAGAATTGTGCAGTAAGCACTCACTTCCCAAGTTCTACAATGAAGACCTTTCTTGCTATATCTCATCTCTGTCCATCATATGTAAGATGTTTGGATTGTTCAGTTTTTACCTACTTTTGCTCCATCCCCCCAGCCCCTTTTCAACAATAAGAGCTGGGGTGCAGCAAGCCTCGGAGCCCCAGCTCTGCCACTGGCCAGCCCTGTGAGGATGAGCAAGTCACATCTCTCTGCCCCCATATCCTTCTCCACACACTGGGGGCAGTGGCAAGCCCAATTCAGAAGGCCCCAGGCAATCTAGGTTTCCATAGCCTCACTCCTTGCAGATTCACTAGCTCTTATTTTGTCATTCTAGTTTTAGTGGGCCTTTTCCCTGACTGGAGCACGTATTTCCTTGTAGCTAAACCAAGTGGCTGCGTGCTTTTTTAAAAAGCACCCTGAGCAGCAAGCAAGTCTAAGGCCAGGCTGTCTGCCAGGTGGAGAAGAGCTACTGGACCTATAACAGGACCCAACGCTTCTCTTTTCCCCAGCTGATTCCACCCGTCCAAGGCTGGGCTTGTGCTCACTTACTCAGCCTCTTCCATGGCCACAGGGCACTTGTACTGGGCTGTGTTGAAAAGACAGATGTCTGCATACTGGCGCACTGCAGAGAAAGAGGGAAATGAAGTAGGTGAGTCCAGGGGTCCCAGGCTCCCTGAGTTGGGATGTTCAGCCCCAGGTAACAGCCAGAGGCCACTGGGAGTTTCTGCAGGAGATGGTCCCCATCCTCCACCCAAAGAGTAGCCTGAACACTTCCTTCCATAACCAGAAATCTCCCTCTCAAGGACAGCTCTGTCTAGGGAACTTAGAAGAAGGGGCTTCAACAGTAAACTTATTACCTGGCCAGTAAGCAGCCTGTGTTACCAGGCTCAAAAGCCTTACCCTTCAGCTTAGAGCAGGCCTTAGCCTTTCCTTCAGGCTAGACATTATTAACAAGGCTGTGAGCAAAGGGAGAGCCTTCGGCTGCCCCCAAGCCCTGGGAGGAGTCCCCTTGCCCGCCCCTGGACTGGCCCTCTGCCCGGGTACCCGAGATCTTGATCTTCTTCACTGTCTTGTTGGTGTTGTTGGTGACATGGACGTTGACGCTGATGGGTTCTCCGTGGTAGTAGATCTGGGAGGTGGAAGAAGTGGGGTGGGGGGGATTCCAAAGCTTTAGATGAAGGGGAGGGAGACGAGGCCCCACACACATCTCCTGGGGTTCTCCAGGCCTTGGCCACTCTGATATTGGCCCCAGGCTCATCAGCCACTTCCCACTGATGCTAAGCCACCAGGCATGTTAGACTTAAGTTCCTCTGTGGACCTTGAAAGATAATTGAATTAGAAGGTAATAATCCTGGGTTCTGGGCTTCCCTGGTGGCTCAGATGGTAAAGAATCCACCTGCAATGCGGGAGACCTGGGTTGGGAAAAATCCCCTGGAAGAGGGCAAGGAAACCAACTCCAGTATTCTTGCCTGGAGAATCCCCATGGACAGAGGAGCCTAGTGGGCTACAGTCCATGGGGTCACAAAGAGTAGGACGTGACTGAGTGACTAAGCACAGCACAATCCTGGGCTCCAGTCCTGGGTTGCTCACCAAAAGTAATGATAACAGTAATACTAACAATAATAAAGATGAGAGCGGTATGGCCTTGGACAGGTTATCTAAGCCCCAGACTCCCCCGCTGTCCATTGGAGGGGCTGGAGTAAGTGATGCATCAAGTCCCTGACAGCTCTGGCTGCCTGGAATTTAGACCTGGGAGGATCTGGAAGAAGCAGAACAGAGGTGGGGAGGGGCTGACCCACTCCGTGAGGGAACTGGCTCTGAAACCTCACTGAAGAGCCTCGATTTGTATCTTGGCCCAAGCACTTGCCTTCACCGTGCCCCCGAGAGGGAGAGGGGGTGCTCATACTTCAAAGGGGGATGGGGATGCAAGGAGATGGCCAGGACCCAGGACCCTTCAGAAGGCACACTGACCTCTGAAGTCAACCGCATCCTTCAGGCTCATGCCCCACTCTGTCACCCCTTCAGTCCCCAGAGGCATCTCCAAATCTCCCAAGGAGGTCTCAGCTTCCCTGAGTCGTGTGGGTCCTTGGGCTGGAGGCAGAAGCTCCCACCCAAGGAATCCCAGAGGCTGTGAGAGAGCTGGGATCTGAGGGTCCAGTCCTGGGAGGGCAACCCCACCCATGGTAAGCCTCAGCCTCCTACCTCCTTGTCCAGGGAGGCCTCCAGATGCAAGGGCTTGTCCGACATGAGGAACTGCCTGGTGGTCTCGGCCGTGGGCTGCGGGCCAGGCCTCTCTGGGGCATACTGAACCTTCCGGATGACCAGGCGCACAGAATTCCTAGTGGACATGGGCAAAGCAAACAATGACCAGAGTCCCCCACCTCCATCCCCTTCCCTTGCGACCCTCACATCCTTCTCTTGCTCAAGAGACTCGTGGTTCCCATCTCCTTGGACTCCAGTTCAAACTGCAGAGATTGGCCTAGGGCCCTGTTACCATCTGATCCACTTTAACCTCCTCCATCCTGGGAGTCCCCAGCCTCCTCTAGGTCCTCACTCTCATGCTTGATGGTCCCTCTAGTCCTATTTCTGAAGCTTTGCATACCCTGGGTCCCTACCTATAACACTCTCTTTTGGCTTCTGCCCTCATTTGCTTCCTTCGGCAGGGCCCAGCCAAACATGTGTTCTTCCAGGAAACTTCCTAGATCCACCCACTCTGATGTTCTCCTGGTCTGAATTCCCACCACATCAGAAGCCAAACCATCCCATGACAGTACTGTATGTGGATCTGTGTTTTGGTAGCCAGCAGGATGCTTCCCTGGTAGCTCAGTTGGTAAAGAATCCACCTGCAATGCAGGAGACCTGGGTTTGATCCCTGAGTCAGGAAGATCCCCTGGAGAAGGAAATGGCAACCTACTCCTTTTCCAGGTATTCTTGCCTGGAAAATTCCATGGACAGAGGAGCCTGGATGGCTACAGTCCATGGGGTCACAAAGACTTGGACATGACTTAGCAACTAAACCACCATTTTCAGGATGCTAATAAAGGGACAATATTTCACTTTCTGCATCCCTTATGTCACTAATGGTATGGGCCCTTTAAGGCAGGCGTTCCCAACCTCCGGGATCTAATGCCTGATGATCAGAGGAGGAGCTTATGTAATAAAAATGGGAAAATAGTGTACAATAAATGCAATGCACTTGAATCATCCCCAAACCATCCCCCACCCACCCACTGGCCTTGGTCCACGAAAAAATTGTCTTCCTGTTCAGAAATCTGTTCAGCCAGAAACCAGTTCCTGGCTCCAAAAATGTTGGGGACTCCTGCTTTAAGGGCAGAAGTTTTTGTCTAAATTGTTCACTGCTGTATTCTCAGTATCTATGACAGTGCTGGCTGTCATATAATAAATACCTACTAAATAGCTATTAAATAAAAACATACACAGAGGACAATGGCCCCAGGAAGATACGAGGGCATGGAGACGTGATGGAATTCAGTGATGGGGTGTGGATTCCGTTAGGGGGAGGGAGGCCAGTAAAGAGGATAAAGACTCAGTGAGAGGATGGACACCCAGAGATGAGGTGGGGCTCAATGAACATGATGGGCTCAGGGAGGAAACAAGGCCAGGAAGATTTGGTGAGGGGATGGGGACTCAGTCAGGTGGTGTCTCAGAGCATTGCCGTTTCTCAAATAAGCCATCTCCATTTCCTACAGCTGGATAACCAAGGTTGAATTCTAACTCTTGGGACTTCCCTGGCAGTCCAGTGGTTAAGACTTCGCCTTCCAACGCAGGGGGTGTAGGTTTGATGCCTAGTTGGGGAGCTAAGATCCTACATGTCTCACAGCCAAAAAGCCAGAACATAAAACACAGGCAGTACTGTAACAAATTCAATAAAGGCTTTAGAGATTACCTACATAAAAAAGAAATTATTTTTTTAAAAAGCCCTAATGCTCCCTATACTAACTATATGACCTTGAGTAAATTAACCTCTCTGCCTCAGTCTCCTCATCTGTAAAATGGTGATGATAGCAGGACTGACTTCATAGGGCTGGCTGTGGGGATTAAATTAGTTTGTACATGTCTATCACCTTGAACTGATGTGTCTGGTGCCTAATAACCTCGAAAGTGTGAGGTGCTCTATCATTATTAGTAAATTCTGGTGTGGACTTAAAACGTCAAACCGGTGATAAGTTGAGAGTGCTGGCTCTCAGTGTTGCCTCCCCTTCCTTGCTCTAGGTAGGCTGCTTACTACAACCCACACCCCTCTTCTTTTCTCCTGGTCTCAGGTATCAAGAAGAAACGAGGAACAGAGAAGCAAGGGACAAGGGTCCCATCTCCCTACACACTTTAAATTGCCCAGCTGGAGTTGGAGAGGCGCGATGCATTCTATGACCACCAGGTGGCAAACTCAGCCCACTCCCTAAGAGGTGGTTGCATCCTCTGGAAGCCTGCAGCAGGAGGCAGAGTTGGGGACCATGGCCAGTCTTCCCAGAAGGCAAAGCAAAGCCCGACCCCAGGAGGGGCAGGTATGAGAGCGGGATTGGGCAGCTCACCCCATAAATTAGGGCCAGCTATTTCTGGCTGCTAGCCCAGGCTGCCTGTCTGACCAGGGCTGTGTCTCTCCAGGAAAATGCTTCCCCTCTCTGAGACATGGCGGACCTCCTCTGTCTGCCCTGGGTGGGGTTCACTTTCTCCACTTCCCTCCCCTGTTCAGAAGCCTCTGTTGACACCCCCTTCCCCACCACCACAACCTCCTGCTGATGACCTCCCAGGAGAACTGGGAAATGGGGGTCCAAGGTGGCTGGGAAACATCTTGCTCACTGTTTAAAACAATCTGAATTTCAGGGTTTTTTCCAAAACAAAATTAAAGGACATGCAGTCTGGAGAGGAAGAGATTAGAGGCAGGGCGATAAGGGAAGTGGGTACAGTGATGCAAAGGAAAAAGTGCTGAGGCCTGAGTCAGGGTAATGGAGCCACCTCCCCCAGGAAGCCTGCCCCACCTGCCAGCCTTCCCCAGTACCCTTGGAGTTTCCAAAGCTGGAATGCGAGGCCCCTCCTCTCCCACTTCCAGGCATTGTTACTTCTGTCTTCCTCCAACTGAACCGTGCCAGTCCTGTCTCTCTCCCTCTGCCAGCAGGCAGCCTGCACCCAGGCAGGTAGAAATTGTGCCCTCCTCACCGTTTGTGGATCTTCTCCTCCAGGTTCTCCGCACAGAAGGCTTTCACTTCGTAGTCCACACCGCAGGCCTACGGGGAAGGGTCGCTGACTTCAGTGGAGAGGGCCGGCTCCCATGAGCACGGCCTGGCCTGCCCACCCTCTCGTTTAACGAGGCCGCTGGATGAGAATATCAGTTCCCCGGCCTGACCCCCTCGTCTGACTAGGAGCTGCACTCAGCCTGTGCGGAGCTGCCTCCCTCATCTGACCCTCCCACAGAGCTGCTTCCTGACCAGCTCTGCTCCAGAGTCCTGCCTGTCTGGGGGGCACTGTCCCCATCAAGGCAATTGCCCAGAAATAACAACAAGCCCTTCAGCAGCCCTATTTAGGACCCCCACCACCACGACACAGACCCTGCACTGGGCACCCCTTCAACTTCTTGCCCATCCTTTGGACCAAATGATGAGGCACATCCCACCACATCCATCACACAGAGAAGAGACCTCAGGCTGTGGGCTCTGAGGCCTGGAACACTCGTGGGGTCACCTGTGTCCGAGTCTCAGTTTCCCCACCTGTGAGACTGATGACTCCACCTCCACACAGGGTTTGTAAGGCCGGACAGTGTTCTAGAGAACATTCGGCAGCCAACACCGAGGCCAGTGAGAGTGACTTAGGAGAGGCCCTGGGCACATAACTGAGTGTAGGGGGTGAGGGTGATGCCATATGTGCCACCCTGGCTGAAAAGACTGCTTATTTGAGGTGGGATCAGCCTGGCTTACACACAAGGAGGCTTCTACAGGGAGAATTCCAGCACCCTCCAGAGAGAGAGACGGGGACCTGGGGACACAGTGTCCTGAACCCAGAGAGATGCTCCCTCGGGGGTGACCCACCTTCCCTGTGTCTTCAGGTCCTGGCTGCAGTGTTACAGAGCATGGGAGGTTTGGAGGGATCTGTTAAGAGGACAGAGAGACCTGTCATATTCACCCCTGACCTCTCCATGTCTCCCACCCCCACACACATTCATCAGACCAGGGCCCCTAAGGACTGACCACGTCCCTTCCATCAAACTAGGCAATTCACAGGACAGACCATGTTTACTCCATCAGAACATGCTAAGCTATGCCTCATGTTAGACTAGAGGCCTATGAAATAAAGCCAAGGATTTCAGCGCATCACAGCCCCCACAGAACAAGAGCTGAAGAGGTTTCTCTACGATGTGCACTGTGGTAGGTAGAATAATGGCCCCCTGAAGACGTTCACATTCTAATCTCCAAAACCTGTGATAATGTTACCTAAAAGGGTCTTACAGTGTAATTCGGTGAAGGATCCTGAGATGGGGAGATTACCCTGGGTTAGTCAGGTGAGCCCACCGTAATCACAGTGTCTTTAACAGTGAAAGTAGACAGCAGAAAAATCAGCATCACAGTGATGGATTCAAGAAAGAATGGACCAGCCTTGCTGGCTTTGAAGATGGAAAAGGGCTAGGACAGAGGCCAAAGAATGTGAGCAGTTTCTAGCAGCAGGAAAAGGCAAGGAAGCAGTTTCTTTCCCAGAGCCTCCAGAGAGAATGCAGCTCTGCGGACACTTGATTTTAGCCCATGAGAGCGGTTTCTGACTTCGGACCGTCAGAACCGTAAGGTGACATATTTGTATTCTAATTGGCAGGTTTAATTCCTACTAGGTTTGCCGCCATCTACGGGGTCGCACAGAGTCGGTCACTACTGAAGCGACGCAGCAGCAGCAGCAGGTCTGCACGAGTTCATTACAGCAGCCAGATGCGTATAACAGAGAGGGGGGCTCCATATCCTCTCTCCTTCCTGACTCACAGTCAGGGGATTTCACTGAATCACAGAAGGAGAGTTTGAGAAACAGATGTAAAAATCCAGAATCCTGGAGTAGAAAGGCAACCGAGCAGGGAAATCCACTATTTGCCACTCTTGTTTGGGAGGTGGGTTGAAGCAGGGTTAGTGGGCAGCCAGTCTGAAGGAGACAGCCTTGTAGTGACCAGGGGGCCAGAAAGGACTCCTTTCTCTGCAGCACCCCCTTCAACCCCTCCTTCTCCCATCGATGACCTGGACTTGGGAGGGTCTGGGTAGCAGTGCAGAGGTAAGGGTGACACCTCTGGCAGTAGCCAGAGAAGAGACACTTACCAGGCAGTGTAAGTGCCAGTGCCCTGGCCCCCGTGTACGCTGGGGAAACTGCATGGCCTGGAGCTGCTGCCCCAGCTGCCCCCATATGCCTGCCCAGAGGGCTTGCTAGAGGTGATGCTTCTGGAATGAGCCCCGGGGGCTGGCAGTCCCTGACCTCAAAGGTGAAAGGGTAGGCGTGCTCGCCCAGCTTCTTGATGAGGCGCTCCTGCAGCCGCGTCAGGGGCTTCTTGTCCTCGGGGGCCGGCGGGAAAGACTGCACGTTGGCCACAAACAGGTCCTTGCGAAAGGTCAGGCCCAGGACATCCAGGTCCTCCCGGCCATAGCGGAAGGCGCAGGTCAACGTCACATAGACTGTGGGAGCAAGGGGGTGCTGAGGAGGAGCCAGGAAGGGTAGCAAACGTGCCCCCTGCCCAGAGTGCCAGCTGCAGCCCAGGAACCGGCTCCCCTGCCAGTCTCTCAGAGGCACAGGTCTGTCCCAGAGCTCCTGCAGGGAGGGCAGTGCTGCCCCCGGGACAGGGGTGTCAGGTGCCTGGCCCCGGGAGGAAGCGAGGCCTGACTGCTGAATGGGTTCAGTCCTTCTCCACCCCCAGTGCAGTCCAGGGCGTGTGTGCAGAGGGCCTGACAGGGTTGATGCGGGCCGGGAAGAAGCAGAGGGTGGGGAAACAAGTACTAGGTGGCGTCTGGAAGGCCCAGTGTCTTGTTCCACCCAACCCCCACCTCCTGTCTTCCTGCTGAACTTAGACAATCCCTTGACTGCGTCGGGAATAAGTCTTCTGTACAATAAGACCCTAACTCCTGCTCCGTCTGCATCCCCCAGCCTTGCATCAGTCGCGATGGGCTGATGTAAAAGGGCTCAGACATGAAAAGGTCTCCCAAAGTGGGTACAAGCGGGGCTACCCCAGGGTGCCGGAGCACCTGCTCTGATGCTGACCGGAGCCATCACGGGAAGAACCAGTGCGGAGGGGCAGGGATGGGCTTGTTGCCGCTCCTCAGAAAGGCCCCAGCCTGGCGGTCAGGCTGGGGGCAGGGGCCGCAGCTCACCTCTCCTCTCCTTGAGATACTCTGGATCCACGAGAACCACTCCATCTGGAGGAAGGACAGAGAGTGAGCAGACATGACCTCAAACTTCTGAGCCCCAAACACCATGCTAAATTCAAACCCAACCATTTGTCTGTTCACAAGCATCATGAGGGCTTCCCTGGTGGCACAGTGGTGAAGAATCCGCCTGCCAATGCAGGAGGCATGGGTTAGACCCCTGATCTGGGAAGATCCCACACCCTGCAGCTACTAAACCTGTGCGTCGCAGCTACTGAGCCTGTGCTCTAGAGCTTGGGAGCCGCAAATACCGAGCCCTCGCGCCGGACATACTAGAGCCCGAGCGCCCTAGAGCCTGTGCTCCGCAACAAGAAAACCGCCACAATGAGAAGTCTGAGCATGGCAACTGGAGAGTGGCCTCGGCTCCCTGTAGCTAGAGAAAAAGCCGAGCAGCAGCAAAGACCCAGCACAGCCAAAAATAAATAAAATTATTATAAGGAAAACAAAAGCATCATGAGAGAAATGGGAAGGCCAGCAGCTGGTGAATGTTACCATTATGCCCCCTCCACCCACTGAGCTAGGCTGGCCTGACAAACGCAGCTCACGACTACAGGCAGGTTATTTAACTTCTCTTTCTTCATCTGTTAGTCAGAATACTAAAATGGGTTCAAAACCCCCAAATCAGGTATACTGTGGAATTCAGAAGTTTTGAATTATAGAAAGGCCATGTGGTCCCTCTTCCTTATCTTCTCTAATGCGTTCTGCCAGCTCTGTGGCAGGCACCCCTTGTCTAGCCCATTAAAACCTCTGCAGGGAAACTATTTTCACCAAGACGCTAACTAAGGCGTCAGTCGCCTCCCACCAGTTCAGGCCAGGTCTGCCACTAAATGAATTCTGTGTCAAACTCGTGAACAATTTGGTGCTCTCAGAGCTTCTGGCTTCAGGATTTGCAGACCTGTAGTACCCACTCACAGGGCTCCTGTGAGGACTAAATGAATTAATACGTTTAAAGTATTACCCGGTGCCTGGCACATGTGACCGTGGAGAATGTCTCAAGGCCTGACCTTGGGAGTACAGAGTCCAGTTGAAGACAAAGGATGCTGTCTCTGCCCAGACCCCCAAAAGGCCAGAAAGACTGGCTCAGGGGTCACCCTCTTGCCTGACATCCCCAGTCACCCACAGCCATCGCCTCCCCACACTGACCCCCACAGCTGGCTGCTCAGGGAACCTCAGAGGCCACATAGAAAGTGAGTGCCCAGAGGGCTCCCAATCCTCTCCCCGTGCTGGGCAGGTCCAAGAGATCAGGGGAGTGCCCACCATGTGCCCAGCACCCGCCATGCATCTTCTCTTCTTTGACTATGGGGCTTCCTCTGGGCCTGGGCACCAGGGATGGAGTGTAAACTCAGTAGAGACGGCATCCCAGCAAGGATACTCCCCGAGCCAGGGGTGTCAAGAAGGCTCCCAGGGAGCCTTGAGGCAGATCTTAAGGGCAAGTGAAGGTAGTTAGTTAGATGACCAAGGGACAGCCCAAGGTGGGCAGTGGGAAGAGTGTGACTCTGAGGCTTAGGAGAGCAGATCCTGGAGGTTGTTAGAGGAAGGAGAGACAGGCTGCTGTCTGTTTGTTTGTTTTTGTTTTTCAGCTGTGCAGCATGTGGGATCTTATTTCCTTGACCAGGGATGGAACCCACACCCTCTGCATTGAAAGTGCAGAGTCTTAACCACTGGACCAACTGGGAAGTCCCCAGGCCTGCTGACCTTAAATGTCCTGTCTATGAGGCCAGGGGGCTCAGACTTGCCCCTGAGTTTGCAGGGGAACCAGGGCGACAGTGAAGCATCGGGGAGACATAATCAGCTCAATGATGTAAGGGAGTTTTTCTCACTGCGGGTCATTTGATCAACTTGGTATGACACCCCAGCACTCTTTGGGATCTACAGGGCCTAGCACAGAGCCTGGCATTAAGTAGGTGCTCTGTGAACACTGGTTGAATAGTTCTTAGGGTGTCTATGTGTGCTAGGGGAACCAGATCCCCCCTGCCCTTCTCCCCAGATCCATGATGCCAAGCCCCCGTGACCCCGCTGCTATTCTTAAAGGCTAATGGGTGTGAACAGCCCCGGCCTCAGACAGCCCATAGGAAACTTTGCCTTGGCCACAAGTGAGCAGGCCACAGGTGAACACGGGGATGTTTGCTCCCCACCTCCAAGTTCATGGGGGAGATGGAAATGGCAGAGAGGCCAGTAAGCGTCAGAGAACACCCAACAGGCTGGGAGGAAAAGTAGGGCTGTCTGGCTCCAGGCCAGGAAGGGAGGGGCTCAGAGTAGAGCTGGACTCTGCAGCCCATAGCCTGCACAGTGAACCCAGGGACCCACCAGGCCTCCCGCCCCAAGGTCGTAAGGACCTTCCTCCCAGTGAGCTGACACCTGGCACTCTGCTCCATCTGCTCCCCCCTGGGCTCTGGAACCACACTTCTGTCCTGCCCTCTCGGCCCCAGCACAGCCCCCAGGCCACATTCTCTGTGAATGTTCCCCCCAAGCAACATATCCCGCTTTCTTCATCTGGACTTAGCCTCCTGCAGTTTCCAGGGCCCATCCTCCCAACCTGTCACCTTCTTTGGTCTCACCCTGGTTTGTTCATGTCCCTCTTCAATCATTTAACCTCTCTGGGTCTCACTGTCCACATCTGTAAAATAGGGTTAATCCCAGGCCTCCCTCCCTCAAACAAGTTGTCGGAGACATGAGATCAAGGTTCTTTAAGGAGAGCTACAGTTCTTAGAATCCTAACCGGAGGTGATTTTGCCCCACAAAGAGATATCCAGCAATGCCTAAAAACATTACTGATTGCCATACTGGGATAGGGGGACTCCCGGTGTCTAATGGGTAGAGGCCAGGAATGCTGCCAAGCATCCTTCAACACATGGGATGGCTCTGCCAGCAAAGAATGATCCAATCCAAAACCTCAAGAGTGCTGAGGTTCAGAGAAACCCTGAAGTGGAAAAAGTCCTTGGAAGGTGCCTTCAGCCACAGCCCAGCCTTCTTGTAAGAACCCCATGTCAGTGAAGACAGTCTCCATTTCACAAGCCCCTAGGTTTTCTTTCCACCTCCCACCCTTTGCCATCAGAAGGGAGCAGAACAAAGTCTCTGTGGAGCCAGACTGCCCAGGTTTGAATCCAGGCTCCTCAATCTACTAGCTCTGTGACCTGGAGGAAGTCACTTAACCTCTCTGTGCTTGGGATGGTAATAATAGTAGTTCCCCCAGGGTTGGGTACACAGTTAAGCCTCATGCTAAGCGGCGACTGCTGTCACCAACACACTCATCGTCCTTATTTTCAGGATGTTTGCCCCACTTCTTACAACTCTGTCCTTCCTACAACGTCCTTTCACAGGCCCCTTAGCTGAAGAGGAAAGCAGCTGCTTGGTTAGCCTTTGCTGACTGGAGCCAAAAGCCACACACATCCTATTCTTGGCACCAGGCCCCTCTGGAGACCTGAAGGCTATTCCAGGGCCACTTCGACCTGCCCTTCTCTGGGAGGGGCCAGGCCAGCCCTGCCTCCCCCCGACCCCGGCCTCCAGAGACTCACCCACGGGCTCCACGAGGTCAATGTGGTCCACAAAGTCCCGCTTTCCCAGATAGACGGTGAGCTGGGGAAGAGGCACGAAGGTGTTAGCAGCTGTGGGCCCCCACCCCGGAGGAGATCCTGGGAGCTGCCCCCAAACTCCCTGGACCCAACCCTAATCCTCATCATCGAATCCTACCTGGACTTGGACCTGATCCCCAGTCCTAATACTAAGAATTACAAGGCCTTGGATAAATTTTAAATCACCTATTTATCCCAAAACCCTGCAAAGAAGTTCTTGTTCCCATTTTGCAGATGAGGACACTGAGGCCTGCAGGGATCTTCACACAAAGCACCACTGAGGGTGGAATGGCAGCAGCAAAGGCACTTGCTGAGTAGGAGTGCTGGGCACATCTCTGAAAGGAGGGGGGACCCTGAGCAGGGCCAGTGGCACTGAGAGGTGTGGGGGCTCTGAACACTGAGCTCTGAGCCCTTCATAGCTCCCCGCCTCTGTGCAGTCTGCAGGGATCCACTCAAACAAGGACTTGTTCTTCGAGGCTGTGAGCCCGTGCCCTGCTGGTGGCCAGCCTTCAGGGGAGAACCCCAGAGCTAGAATCCAGAGTCATTCTAGATGTACTCTACTCCTCCACAATCCCTAAATGCTGACGACTGACCCTCCATGAGATTTCTCTGTCCTCACAGCCATATTTGACAGGATTATGCACCAGCTCCTTGATTGTCTACTGCCTAGAGCCCCCCACAGCAAGGACCTTTAGCCAGACTGGTCATCCTAAAATGCAAATCTAACCATGGAAGTCTGGTCTGAAAACACTCTAATGGTTCCTCAGGGTCCAGAAGCAAGATGACAAACGAGCTTCACTCCAAATATCAACTCTGATTGATTGGTAGGGGCAGAAGAACCCAAGATGGAATATCACCTCAGCAGGAAAGGGTGGCCAGTGATTGGTGACGTCTGCTGTGGGCACAGAGGGGGATGTGGGCACACACAATGATGTCATCTGCCAGCCCTGGCCGGGAGTCCTAGCTTCTAAGCCCAACTCCAAGACTCCAGGACCCAGCTCTGCCCCCCTGCACCTCAGCTGCCTCTCCCTCCGCTCTCCTCTTGGCACCCAGATGCCCTGTGATTTATGTTCAGGCCTCAAACGCTCTTTTCCTCCCTACCTTGCCTGGGAATGCATCTCTCCTCAGGGAAACCATCCCTGACCACCCAGGTGGGGTCTGCAGCCCCCACGCACCCCTCTATCGCACACTTGCACTTTATATTGATCAGTTTCTCTATGTCCACCTCCCCCATCTGGCTGTGAGGAGCACGGGCTGTGCCTTGTTTTTATCTCAGTATACCCTACCCCAACCCGCATCGGCTCAGCCTAGACCTGAGCTGGAATGACGTCACTCATACCCATTTGCTGAGGAGGAAATTAGGGTGGGGCCTGGGACCGTGTTAAGAAAGAGAGTGGGGCCGGCCTTGGGAGCTGCCCTGGATAACAGGGTTCAGTAGAGGCTCCAGGGGCCGCTCATGCCGGAGGACTCAGTTCGCCTGAGGCTCTTGGCACTGGCTCTAATTATTGCCCTCACAAGGCCAGGCAGCCTCTCTGGGATAGGCCGCGTCTCCCCAGGCTAGGGCAGGGGCGCCCTAAAGTCCAGGGGAGTTGTACCACCCCCCTCAGACAGATGGTTTGCTGACAGGGCCCCTGTCACTGTGGTCGAAGGAGGACAGAGCTGTGTCTCCCCCTCGGATTGGATGTGCCAGTCCTTCATGGGCAGTAAAGATGCCCAAGAGAGGAGGAGAGTTTGGGGACAGAGAGGAGCTGGGGTGGGGCTGCCACAGACTCACCTTTCCATTGGGGCTCGCCTTCTTGAACACCCTGGGGAGAGAAAGAGTGGGAAGGTCAGGTGAGCATATCCCGCCCCTGGGGAAGGTGCCTGAAGGGCATCTCTCAGCAGGACCAGAACAAGGGGCCTGGAGTGACTTGCAGGCACCACACAGCGCTGAGAGCATCATCGAGTCTCACCATCTCTACCACTCCAAGACACCGTGCTTGCCTTCATAGCTCCCCTGGGCGCCCTTGAAAGCCGGCTTGGTCTATTCCTCACCCAGCAGGTGGAGGGAGTCTTCCAAGACAGGTCAGACCACCCCAGCTCACACAGAGGCACAGCCCTGTGTGTCTGCCCGCCTCCTTTACCTCTCAGCATCACCTCTCCCGCTCCCCTCCCGTCCCCTCCAGCCACAAGCCTGCTTGCCTTTCTTCCCACACACCGAGGCCCTCCTTGCCTCAGCAGTCCCCCTTCCCTGGGACCCTCTCCCCCACAGATCCGCCTGCATCCACTGGCCCAGCCCCGCGCCTTACGTGATGAAGCTTCACCCCGCGCCTGCCCAGCCGTGCCAGTGCTCTCCCTGTACTTTCCCTTCTCCCACAGCACTCACTGCTCCCTAACCCACTGCACAGCTGACTCTGGGGTTACATGTACCCCCGTCAGTCCCACGAGGACAGGGATCTTTGTCTCTTGTCCTCTGTTGTGTTCCAAGCCCCTAGAATGGCACACCCGGTAGGTATTCGATACACCTGTGTTCATGAATGGCAGGAAGCCAGCACTCAGGAAATATTAGTTGAGAATATGAATGAATGAATTAGGGAAGGAATCAACTGAAGCATGAGGCCGGGAAGGGAGGGGATATGCCTGGGATGGCACAGCAGAGCACAGGACTCAGAGTGAGGCAGAGGTGGTCCCCTACAGCTCCTCTTGGTCTCCCCCTGAGCCTGGTCTGGGAGTCCCTCACCTGTCCCCATCATCCAGCCCCAGAACTGCTCTGAGGAATGTTGAGGGGGGAGAGAATAAAGGTAGAGACAGAGACCCAGAGACAAGAGGGTGTGAGAGGAGGGCAGGGAGGGAAAGAGGGAGAGGAAAGGGATACTGGCCCTGGAGGTGTGACAGTAAAAGATGGAATGAGAGATTATAAAACAAACGAGAGAGGGAGAGATAGTCACAGAGAGACAGAGCAGACACAGAGGCAAAGCAGTCACTAAGAGGGGCAGGAGGTCTAGCAGGCCTCCAGGGCAAGGCGGGGTGAGGCCCACAGTGTCACAGCGACAGCAAGTCCTCCCAGAAGGAGAGTGAGGTTGTGGCTCTGTGCTGCCTCCATAGCCGCCCCCCCCCCCCCCCCCCGCCATCACTCCCACCCCTTACTTCTGGGGCCCAAGGGACCACTGATGGGCCTGAGCTTGGCTTGCAAATAACAGCCTAGCACATCCCTCCCCCACCTCCCCTAGGAGTTATGGGTTTTCTCCTCCTCATAAATATTTATCATTGTTTGGAGTGTGAAGATGTCACAGTCAGCTGGGGCATAACAATTATTAAAGTGAGAAAAAAAAATACAGATGATTTGAACCAACAGCTCCCAAACTAAGGCTGGACCTGCAGAGGAGACTAGAGAAGGGACACGCCACTGAAATCCCCTCTGATTCCAGAAGCCTCAGTCCATCCCTCGGGAGCCCCGGGTCAGAGGCAAAGGAGAGGCCACAAATGCCTGAGGCCACAAAGAACTGAGTCAGGAGAAGCCATCCCAGTGACCCCTGAAAGGGACTAGGGGCACCCTGGTCACAGGAGGCGGGGAGGCAGGGGGCAGCTAGGAGGAGTGAGTGATAGGGAAAGAGGGAAGGAAGGCAGGTAGCAAGAAAGTAAGAAGGAAGTAACATTTAAAAGCAAAAGGAACTAGCATTAGCTGAGTGCCCAATTATTTCTCATTACAGCACTGTGAAATGAGTATTATAATTCTCACTTTATAGAGAATAAACTCAAGGTTCAGAGAGATGTAGGAATTCTCCCAGAAGCACACAGCAAGCAAAGGGCTAATAACTCAGGATTCAGACCCAGTTCTGTCTGTCTGCCTTCTGACAGTATATAAGGAGACAGGTAATTTTATGTCCAACCCAGCTGCTTTCCTAAAGCAGGTGTTTTTATCAGCACCAAGAATAACAGAAAAGAGGGGAACTGAGGACAGGAGGAGGGGGAAGTAATGAAAGAGTTAGTAAGGGGCGAGAAGGAGAGTGAGGGTGATGAGGGGCAGGAAGCCTGGCCAGCCCAGCACTGGGGGATGTCCTGCTGCTAACGCAGTCAGCCCCAGGCCACATCCTCTGGGAGCAGGACGCTAATGGCTTCCTCGGACAACAAAAGCAGCAGCTGCCTGTGCCCTCTAGGCTTGTACACCCTTGGCGTGGTCATGTCTCTGAGTATTTTTCCCAAAACACTGCTGTGGATCCTTCCACAACCCCAGAGATGAGAAAACAGAGGTTCAAAGAGGTGAATGATGGCTGTCTGTCTCCAGAGCCTGTGTCCTTTCCACTCTGTCCCACAGCCAAACGGTCCCTGAAACAACTCCACTGGCTTCCTGACCCCAGCACTGTCAGAAAGAAACAGGCCCATGTAGGGGTGCTTGCAGTTCACCAGGACCCCTACCTGTGCAGCAGCTCACAGATGGCTTCTGTCTGTCCACTTTGAGGAGCAAGCCCAAACATGCAAGACTGAAGTCAAAGGCAAACCTGCAGACTGTGGGATGCCTGGGTTTGGTTCATCCGCAAGTCCATCTATGCCCGCAAGCCTGACCCTCAGAGCCAAAGCTGGGTCTCATACAAGAAATGCCAGCAGTGTTCTAGCTAAGTAAGACTCCCTGGAGAAAAGGAACAGAAACCCACCAAGCAGAGCTCAAGAAAAGGAGATAGTATAGAAGGAAGCAAAAATCTCACGGGAAGGATATGTAGGCTGGACGCATGGGGGCTGGAGCCAGGAACAGGGAAGCCATCAACCTTTCAGGCAGCAGCTCTCTCTCTCCACCTCTCCCCCTGGGGATGCATGTTCTCCTGCCTGCGCTGCTCTCCTTGCGGCTGCTCCATGGTCTCTGTGGACCAACTCTCTCTGCTTACTCAGGGCTTTTCTGCCCCTCCATCATTTTGGCTTGCATGTGGCTCACCCTGACCCTGTTTCTACTCTGCCTCTGCTCTGCTTCCCACTGTTAACTGGCTGAATTGCCCAATTCCAAATTCCCAGGAGAGGAATTTGATTGGTCAGTTTTGGTCAGGTGTCCCATGCCTGGGCCAATCAGCTAGGCAAAGGGTGTGTCACGTGGCCCATCGGGCATGGTCAGAGGAGGGTCGGTAGAGCAGTGTGTTTCAAACCAGGGGTCACAATCCATTAGTTGACAATGAAATCAACTTACAGAATTGCCACTAGCACTTTTGTTGTTGTTGTCGAATGGAATAGAAGATATAAGTATAAGGTGATGGCAAGTAGTAGATATTATTGTCTTTACCAATATTCCATCCCCTCTAAGGCTGGGCATATATGTGGATCAAATTTCTCCAGTCTTGTGAACTTAGATATGCCCATACCGCTTGCTCTGGCCAAGGAAATAGGAACAGAAATGCCATATGTCACTTCCAGGCAGTATTTAAGGGCTGGTGCGTGATGACTCCATGCTGTTTATATTCATTTTCTATGGAAGCTACAACAAATGATCACAAACTTAGTATCTTACAACATCATAAACTTAGTATCTTACAGTTTTAAGTTCAAAATTCACTAGGTTAAAATCATGGGGCTTCCCAGGGAGTTCAGGGGTTTAAAAAAAAAAAAAATCTGCCTGCCAATGCAGGAAAAGCAGGAGATGGGGATTTGATCCCTGGGTGGGGACGATCCCCTAGTGGATCTCACATGGATCCACTAA
Source organism: Antilocapra americana (assembly GCA_007570785.1). Classification (NCBI taxonomy): domain Eukaryota; kingdom Metazoa; phylum Chordata; class Mammalia; order Artiodactyla; family Antilocapridae; genus Antilocapra; species Antilocapra americana. Next base: position 381,030 of record ML663009.1, on the reverse strand, counting down.
GATCCCCTACTGGACCATCAGGGAAGTCCCAAGACAATCTTGAAATAAAAAACCTAGTCCAGTATTCTTGCCTGGAAAATTCCATGGACAAAGGAGCCTGGTGGGCTACAGTCCGTAGGGTGGCAAAGAGTCCATGACTGAGCGACTGAGCATGCACGCACAGGTTAAAATCAAGTTGTTGGCAGGGCTGAGTTCCTTTCCTGAAGCTCTAGGAGTAAATGTGTTTTCTTGCCCTTTCCACCCACATTCCATGTCTCAAGGCCTCTTCCTCCATCTTCAAAGCCAGCAACACCAGGTTAGGTTCTTATCATATTGCATCACTCTGATCTCCTCTTCTGCCTCCCTCTTCCACTTTTAAAGACACTTATGAATTCAGGCAGCTCCCTTCTTTATGATCCACTGATTTTAGGAAACTCAATTCCATCTGCACCCTTAATTCCCCTTTGGCACATGATATGACATATTCAAAGGTTCCAAGGATTAGGATATAAACATTGTTGGAGGAGAGGTGTTGTTCTGCCTACCATGTCCGCTTTCCTCTGTCACTGAAACCAGCTTCTGGGGAAGCCTCCAGAGACTAAATTCCAGGGCTCTAGTGCTAAATGACAGACAGGTAGTGCGAGAGAAACCTCTTGAGCCACTAAGATTTGGGGGTTATTTGTAACTACAGCAGACTAGCTTCTCCTGACTAATTTTTTAAAAATTTAAGTATCATTTAGTAAAACTTCTGTTTCAGGTGAACTGAGTTACAATGTAAAACGAATATCAAGGTGCAAATTTTTAAATGTTTAAAACCCACTGTTGTAGAGAGCATGCCTAGAACAAATATGCTCTATCAGTGTCTGTGCAGACTGTTAGAGCCTATTTTCTGATTCTGCTGCTTTTCTGTGAGCTACCAGTCCTCCCAAATATCCATCTGTGTCTGTAGGGAGAAGCCTGCATCATGAGGGACCCAGAACAAAGCACCTTCCTGGATAGATTACCCAACATCCAAGAGTTTATCATTTTGTACAGTACAGCCAAACAGTGGGATATTGCATAGCACTGAAGTTATGCTTGCATCTTTCATAACACAGGGCAATGCTTGTGATAGAATATTAAGCAGAAATCAGGAATCAAAACAGTATGTTTGGCATGAGCTCAAATGTATACTCAATAAATATCCAAAAGAAAGAAGGAGAAGACTGGAGGTTGTTAAGATGGCAACACTCCTCAAACTTATCTATGAATTCAATGCAATACTTACAAAAATTCCAGCCGGAATTTTTTTTGCATTGACAGGCCGATCCTAAAATTCATATGGAAATGTAATAGTGAAGACAATCTTTTTTAAAATATAATTTTTATTGTAATTATTTGCCTGAGTGTCTCTGTCTCACTTTGCCCTTTTTTTTTTTGTCTGTTTTGTTTTGGCCATGCCTTGAGGCATTGTGGATCTTAGTTCCTTGACCAGGGATCCAACCCGTGCCTCCCACAGTGGAAGAGCAGAATCCTAACTACTGGACCATCAGGGAAGTCCCAAGACAATCTTGAAAAAAAAAAAAAAAAAGTTGGAAGACTCAGACTTCCAAATTCAAAATTTACTACAAAGCTACAGTAACCAAGACTGTGTGATCTTGGCATAAAGACAGACATAGAAATCAATGGAACAAAATTGAGAGTCCAGAATTAAGCCCGTATATTTACAGTCAATTGAATTTTAACAAGGGAACAAAGAGAAGACAAAGGAGATAAAATAGTCTTTTCAATAAATGATTCTTGGACAACTGGATATCCATATGCAAAAAAATAAACCCCCCAACCTCACACTAGTTCTGTCCTTGATAGGGGAACTAAGATCTCACATGATGTGAGACCCAGCAAAAGAAAGAAAGAAAAAGGGAAAACTATAAAACTCTTAGAAGAAGACATATGTATAAATCTACATGACTTGGATAAGGCAATAGTTTCTTAGACATGACATCAAAAGCACAGGCAACTAAAGAAAAAAGTAGATAAATTACACTTTATAAAAATTAAAAACTTTGGAGTTTCAAAGGTCACTATCAAGAAAGCGAAAAAATAATCCACAGAATGGAGCGAATATTTTCCAATCATGTATCTAGTAAGAGTCTAGTATCCAGGATATATAAAGATTCTATTACAATTCAACAACAAACAGGCAAATAACTTGATTAAAATCAAGCAGTGAATTTGAATAGTCATTTCTTCAAAGAAGGTGTACAATTGGCCTTCAAAGAATGTATACAAGATGATTAGTCACTGGGGAAATGCAAATTGAAGCCACAACAAGGGTATTCCCTGGTGGTCCAGTGGTTAGGATTCTGTGTTGCCACTGTCAAGGACCCCCCTGGTCAGGGAACTCAGATCCCACAAGCTATGAAGCGTGGCCAAAAAAGAAAACAAGCCACAATGAGATATTTCACAGCCAATAGGAGACCTATAATAAAAAAAGAACAATAAACCTGTGTTATCAAGGATGTGGAGAAACAGGAACCCTCACACATTGCTGGTGGTTAACAAAGTGATGCAGTTACTTTGGCAAACAGTCTGGCAGTTCCTCTAAACAACAATGAGTTTACATATGACCCAGCAATTCCGTTCCTGGGTAGATACCCAAGAGAACTGAAAATGATGTCCATACACAAAAAAATGTTCATAGCGGCATTATGCATAACAGTCATACGCCACCAACTGATGAATGTGTCTTTTATCTGTGGCATATATATTCAATGGAATGTTATTCAACCATAAAAAGGGATGAAGCACTGATTCATGCTACAACATGGATGAACCTTGAAAGGATCATTATATTTTAAGTGAAAGAAGCCAGACACAAAAAGTCATACATTGTTTGATCCCATTTATTTGAAATGTCCAGAACAGGCAAATACACAGAGTCAGAAAGCAGTTTGGTGGTTGCCAGAGGCTGATGGGAGGTGGGATGGGAAGTGATTGTCAATGGGTAGGAGTTTCCTATTGGGGTGTTGGAAACTCTGGAATTAGACAGTGGTGACGCTTATACAACCTTCTGAAAATACTAAAAAACCCCACTAAAACTGCAAATACTCTGGTACGTAAGTTATATCTCAGTTTTAAAAACAAACCCAATAAATGAATATAAGGAAAGGAAATGCGCCCAAATGTTAACAGGGATTGAAGGATACTCCATCCGTCCACCCACTCACTCCTTTGTATCCCTTATTTTTCCATGTTGTACAGTGAGCACCAATTACTTCATAAAGATGCAGGGCTTCCCTAACAAGATATGTCTCAAGTCCTAATGAAAAAATATTGTAAGTGAAGTGAGAAAATATGAATCCTATCATTTTGAATGGATGTTAGAATCTCTGATACTGCAACTTTACAATCCAGAGTCCATGTCTCTGTGATTCCTTGGACCCTCCCCCAGGCCTGCTGTGTCAGCTGTTACAACTGTGTACCGGGCCTTCTCCTCAGTGTCCTCCTTCTCCAGGAAGCCTTCCCTGATTTCCCCTAAGTCGGGATTAGATGTCCCCTGACTCCCACACCTGGTGTGTCCCCATCACAGCATTTACACACTGTAAAAGACTGTTTACTCACTCTGCGCTTCCCTTACAAAACTTATATGAGAGTGGAGACCTATGACCACTGGATCCCTGGGGGCATAATATGATGCCTGGGCTACAGGAGGTGCTCAGTAAATAAATACAGGTGGAGTGTTGCTGAATGAATGCCCTAAGAGAGAATTAGTCAAGAATGAGGATGAATGAAGTTTCAAAAGATGGGGTAAGGATCCTTTGCCCTGGGTGAGTGGACTCTAAAGATTTCTCCTTCTATCTGTGCTTTTCTTTGGCTGTCAGGATCAATAGGCACTGGGTTTAGAAAATACTTCATAGGGGCAGGGTCTCAGCCAGCATCAGGCTGCGCCAGGAAGATAATTGATACACCCAAATGGGCCTCTGCTCAGCTCTGACCAATGACTCTTCCATTTATCATTCACTTACCCAGTAAACATTCACACACTCCTACCACTGCCAGGCTCTGCAGGCACTAAGATGAATAATTCATGGTCACTGCTGACAAAAAACTGTGGTCTAGCCAAGTGAGACAAACCCATCAACCACAACGGCCACCATGCATTAAGCTTTCACTATAAGCCAGGTGCTTTGCTAAGTACTTCAGCATATTAAGATATTATTCCATCTAAACATTCCCATTTTTCAAAGGAGAAATCTGAGATTCAGAAGCCCTAAATAACTTAAAGTCTCAAAGCCAGTACCGGAAAACTCATACAGGAGAGAAACCCTATGAATGGGCCACCTATGAGAAATCATTTAGCCAAACATATCTTATATAACATCAGAAAACTCATCCGAAAGAGATTATCCACGAATGCGGATTCAGTGCTGGTGAATTGAGATGGCACTGGCAACAATTCAAGCCTTTGTGAGCATCTGGAAATTCTTGCTACGAATACAGTGAATGTGGGGAAAACTTCAGATAATAATCTCAATCGACAGAAATCTCATCCAGGAGAGAAACCAGGTGCCAGTCACTGCTCTAAGTGTGTCTTAAATATGAACTCACTTGTTTTTCCGACAACATTTAAGAAGGTATGATTATAGTTCCCATTTCTCAGATGAGGAAACTGAGACACAGAGAGTCTAAGTCATTTGCCCAAGGTCACAGAGCTAGTAAGGGGCACAGTTAGATACTGAAACCCAGGCAGTCTTGCTCCAGAGATGACATTCTTCACCACTCACAATACTATGCTATAGATGGGACTGTGTGGCTCTGTCTGGGGGACTAGGAAAGGCTTCGAGGAAGGCAGTATCAATGAGAGGGATCTTCAAGAACACACACAGGTGTGGAAGAGCTGACAGCACTGCTCGTGGAGGCCTGAGGAGGGCAACTGAGTCCACCGGGTGTTTGGGAGATGGTGGGCAATCTGAAGTATGTCCCAGGTGCCTAGGAAGAGCACCAGGGAGGAGGACGGGCCTGAGAAGGGTCCACTCACCTCCCTGCTAGTCACAGAGCATCTCCACACCCCAGGCCCTGGGCTAGGTGTGCAGGGTCTCGAATGCCAGACTGAGGAACTCAGACCATATCCAGAAAGCAATGAGAGCCATAGGCACTTGGTGAGGAGAAGAATGGCTGGGGCTGTCTCCTGGATGCAGAGATGCCATAACCCCACCCCTTTCCCTACCCCTGCCCCTGATGGCAGTCATGGTCAGCTGCGCAGTGTGGGGACCTGCAAGGGGGCGTTCGCCCTCAGGTACACCCGCCCTACATTCTGACCCACTTTCCAGGGTGTGAGAACAGCCATCAGGGAGCAGGGAGGTGGGAGGAGCAGGTGGCTGTGGCAGCAAAGAGGTTTCGAGGGCCCTTATCACACTCTCCCTGGCAGTAGGGTTATTTGTGTACAAGCTGCTCTGCTCTTCCAGGACTGAACAGCCCTCCCGGTGTCAGAACACTGCCTTCCTGTTTACCCACCATCAGTGCACCTGCTTCTCAGGACAGCCCAAGAGGGGGGAGGAGGCAGGAAGACAGGAAAGGTCACCCCTGTTTCACAGATTTGGGGAGCGTGCAGCCCGCTTTATTTCCCAGATAGAGACACTGAAACCCAAGGGAGAGAAGACTCTTGCACCCGGGCCAGGAAACTAAGGCCCAAAGAGACTGGTGTGCCCAGAGTTGCAAACCAGGAGGAGGGCCCCAGGCTGCTGGTTCCCTGGGCACAGGGCCGAGGGGTGAGGGGCAGTGGATGGGGGTCTGGCCAAGTCGAGCTCCAGGACTTCGGACTTCTCATAGGCTCCTAGGCACACAGCTATTGCTCCAGCCACCTGCCCACATTCACGTGTCCACTTTTCTAGCCATGATCCATATTTGTGAATACTTTCAGGAGCTGCAGAGTGAGCAAGGACAAGAGCCACCAGGTGGCCATCGAGAGAGGGGGGCAGTTTCTTAAAGGAGCCTGGCCCATTTTCTAGTAACCCATAAAACCAGAGGTCCGAAAATTAAAGGCTAATAAAAATTTCACCAAGTGGGCCAACAGCTGGATCCCAGAGAGCCCAGAGACCACATTTGAATGCTGTCCAGCCTTCTCGGGGGTCGAGAGGCAGGAAGGGAAGGGTGCTGGCAGAGGAAACAGTGCAGACGCTGAAGCAAGCAGACCCCGCCTGGGTCCTGCGTGACCTTGACTTTCGCTTCCTCTCTGAAGCATACTTTCAGTTGTCTGGAAAATGGGGTTGATGTTTACCCCACAGGTGAAGGCATATACAAAGCCTTGGGACCTAGTAGGGAATGATAAAGGGAAGCAGACGCTGCTGGTATGGTGATGACTACTGTTATTATCCTCATTCGCTGGGCCAACACTCTGCCTTCCCTCCAGAGCCCAGTGGAGTGTTCTTGCCCAGAGGTCCCTTAGGTGGGACGGGATGGAGAGAGAGATTTTTTTTAGTTGGCTGTCACCCTCCCTGTCTTGGATAGAAAACAGCAGTTTATGATGTTTTTTTCCTGGTTTAGACCCTCACATTCCAGAAATCTCCAGGGACATACCCTGCTACTCTGTCTCTCTGCAACAGCCTTTCCACCAGTTCCCCCACTGCAATCCCTCCCATCCTTCCTGCCAAATACCACCTCATCCAAGAAGTCTTCCCTGACTGCTTCAGCTTAAAGTAGCCTTGCTCTGACCCCTTCCTCCTTCCCTCTTGCCACCCTTCTTGGCTACTCCCCTCCTTGCTTTTTTGTTCCTTTTGTTCTTCCAAATCTCTGGGCCTGACACTGTTCTTATCTCCAGGAGATACAGGCCCCGGTGCCCTGTCTCCAGGGCACCTACACTCTGGAGCAGGGGGGAGAGACAGAGAGATACTCCACAAATAAACAAAACCCTTGGTTAGAAGCACAGCAGGCAGGTGGGATGATTCGATGTATGGTGTGCCCAGCTTGGCTCCAGGCACACAACTGCCATCCTACAGACACACACACGTCTCCCTTCCCCTCCTCCACTCTGTCCGTGTCCCCTCAGCACCTACACGAGCCTGCACATCTCCACTCCCCAGTGGATGGCATGGAGCTGAAATACTGACAAACTCCAGAGAGCAGGAACCCCTTCTTTCTCCATCATCTTCCTTGGTATATAATTGATGCTGAGCAAATATTTTGAATGAATGAATAAACAAAGAATCAAAAGCTGAACGCTGAGCTTGAAGATGGGTAAAAGCAGTACCTGAGCCAAGAAGTGAATCAGAGGCAGACAGCCTGGCCACCAGAATGAGACACGGGTGTGCGTGACCTTAACTGGAGCACCTTACACGCAGGGCGGCCCCAGACATGCGCAGCCATGATCTTCCCAGTGGGAAGACTTTATCTAAAATTTTATTTGCTTGAGGATTTTGCGGGGGGAGGGAGTTGTTTGGGTTTTTTTTTTTCTTTCCAATTGGAACTTATAAACTTTTGGGGAAGAGCATATTATATTAAAATGAAATATTCATTCAGAAGTATTACTTTCCTCACCGTTCTCACATTTCATAGAACATCACAACAGTTCAGCACGGTGGTGGGTCTCTACCACTTCATCAACCACTCTGGGGACCAGTCAGGGGCTGAGAGCCCTCCGCAGTCAGAGAGCCCTCTGTCCAGACTGACAACTACAGCTTAGGGTAGCAGCTCTTTCCAGAGAAAGAACTGTGGAGAGAAAAACCCAGGCCTTATATTTAGCCAGACACAGTGGTCATGATGTGCTGAAACTGGCTGGTACAGGCTCATTCAGAGCCAACTGTCACACTTGTAGGAATTCTGCGATCTAGTTGTTAAACACAGCCATTGCCAATGGCTGTCTACTGGGGGGTTAAATAACTGTCCACTGGGGTAAATCTGCTCCCCCAGGGGACATTTGGCTGTGTCTGGAGACATCTGGATGGTCACCACTTGGGGGAGGGGTGCTACTGGCGTCTAGCGGGTGGAGGTCGGGGATGCTGTGAGCATAATGAGCAGCACAGCCCCCTCCCTGCCCCCAACAAAGAACCTCAAGGCCAAATGTTAACAGTGCTGATGGTGAGACAGCCTGAATCAAGATTACAATTAAATAAACTATATTAAAAACAAAGAGGGGGAGGCTTCCCTGGTGGTCCAGTGGTTAAGAATCTGCCTGCCAACGCAGGGGACACAGGTTTCATCCCTGGTCTGGGAAGATCCCACATGCCATGGGACAACTAAGACCAGATACCACAAGTACTGAGCCTGTGCTCTAGGGCCCAGGAGCTGCAACTACTGAAGCCCAGGTGACTAGAGCCTGTGCTCAGCCCCAAGAGAAGCCACCACAACAAAGAGTAGCCCCTGCTCGCCGCACCTAGAGAAAGCACTTGCACAACAACAAAGACCCAGTGCAGCCAAAGATAATAAAAAAAATAAATAAAATATATAAAATATATAAAAAATCAAAGGGAAGACATATTCAAAACGTATCACTTACTATTATTTTACTAAATTTTACTATAAAGATGGTGTCCCACTGTGCATCTCTTCCCCATTCCATGTTCAATGACATCACATTAGTAGGGTGAAGTCCTTGGTGGGAGAATTTACACCATACAAACTGGCAAATGCTATAACCCCACCTCGTCCCCCCTTTTTCTGGATGGCCAGTTGTTATCAGTGCACCGCTGGGGGCAACCCGAGTAGAGAAGGGAAATCCACAAGTCTGGTGGATGCTTCTGAGTTTTCAGCCCAAGCAGATGACTCAGCACCAGCCTCCCATATGCACTGCAGAACAAGGATCTGAATGTGGCCACGTGGACAAACTCTACACACCTCATACACACACACCACGCACACTATAGCCACCATACACATACACCATACACCACATCACATACACACCAGACACCATACACGCACAAAAATACACATACCCCACACACATCTACATTCAACACACCTATGTAAAACACACATTATGCACACATGCCATGCACACCTGCACCACACACACACACACCATGGTATGCTTCACACCTCACATCACATGTATATCCCACACACTTATACACACCACATACACAGTCCACACACACCAGTACTAAGCACACTCCACGTGCACACCTTCAGCACCCACCCCATACACACGTCACCTACAACTCTCACAACATACACCATATACACACCACACAAATAGACAAGTGCTCCCACGGCAGCCCTCTAGCCAGCAGAAGACTAACTGAAATGACAATGAGAGAAGGCCAAGCTGGAACTTTCATGGCGGTCCAGTGGTTAAAACTCCACACTTCCGCTGCAGAGGGCATCGAATCAGAGGGCTCGATCCCTGGTCAGGAAACAAAGATCCCGCATACCTTACTGTGAGGCCAAAAAGAAAAGAGGATGCCAATCTGACTGACCACCTTCTTTGATGTCTAACAGCTCTGCAGTAATTACTGCTTCCTCATCCGAAGGCCTGTCTTTCCCACAGACCCCTACACCCAGCCTGCCAAAGCAAAGGTCTTGACACTCCCCACGAGCACCACTCAGTGACCCCATCCCAGGCCCATTTCTCTTGGCCACTGGAGCCTTGGCTGAGTGGTCGCCCATCCCTGCCCTGTGCCCAGCTCTCTGCTGTAGCCTCCAGGGCCTGGCCTCCACCCCCTCCCAGGACCCATGACAAGAACTTCCCTTGGTGACTCTACCCACCCGGCCACTTTAGCTGCCACTGGATTCTGGTAAGCCAAACCTCCATATCCAGCCAGACCTGCTCTGACCCCACAGCCACTAGCCTTGGGACATGTGTACTCCGATGTCCCCAGACTCCTCACACAAGCCCCAAACAGACTTCCTGTCTGCCCACACCTGTTCCTCGCCTACTCCACTCTCTGTCACCACCCACCCCAGAGGTCAGCACACAGGAAGTGCTCAAGGTGAATCCCAGAGATAAAGGAATGCACTATGTAAATCCTATAAAGAGAGGACAAAACAAACTTCCTCATGAGACAGATAGGAAGTCTTACCCCATTTTACAGATGAGAGCCCTGAGTCTCGGTGGAATTAAGGGACCAGCCCAGGAGCAGTAGCCGAGGCAAGTGGAGGGCTGTGTAGGGAGGAGGGAGGCCGTGGAAGAGCCAGCGCAGGGGGCTGCAAGCGGCAGCTGCAGGCCGGAGCAGGCCCGGCAGGATTGGCTCTCCCCAGCCCCGAGTGAGTGGGTTAGTTACAAAGAAAAGGAAAAGGCGTTCCTGATACGCGTCCTGTTTCCTCTTCTCTGGGCTTCTCAGGTCTTGGAGGGCGGATGTCTCTGGGCTCAGAGCACTCGGCCTGCACATGGACAGGCAGAAGGTAAGGGTCTCCAAGGCCCTTCCCACCCCAGCAGTTTAGCCTGCAGGCAGACATGGGCTTCCAGCCTGGAGGAGGCTCCTTCCTTACCCCCAGTGAATACTCATCACAGCCAGGCACCTCCTTCCATAAGACTGTCACATGGGATGCCTCTTCCATGCCACCTTTACTTGCTAAGGGAGCCCCTCTAAAGCACCCCCTTCTTCCCTGCCCCACAACAGCCTAGCCCTGTACTCTGCCCAGCTCTCTCTGTGGCTATTGCCTGTAGATCAGGTCTCCCCATGAATCAGGCCAGGAAGGCAGGGCGCAAAGGCAGAAGCCGTCAAACTGGGCTTCTTGAGTGAGAGAACAAGATGAGCCTCCCCATCAGAGAGACAAGGGGCCTTCTTGAGGACAGAGGTCTTATGTCCTCTATCAGATAAGAATTCCCCAGGGAAGAAAGTGGCCACAACTCCTCCATCAGATAGGAGGCCCCTGCAGACAAAGTTAATGCCTCCACCCTCAGACAAGGAGCTGCTAGAAGGCAAGAGGGCTATGTCCCTTCTGTAAGATAGGAAGTCCCAGGAAGCAGAAGCCACATTCCCCCCCTCCCCACTCCATCCTCCATCAGACTGGTACCTCTCCTGAATAAGACCATGCCTCCTCCATCTGATTATGAACCCCAGAGGACAGAGAACGCCCTGTCTGCTGCCTCCTCAGCAGTTTCCAAAACAGACTTCATTTCAGTCTAATACCAGAGAAGGACTTCCCCCTGGAGCAGAAGGGAAGTCTCGCCCACATCTTCTCTTGCACAAGACCCCATGCCAACTTCCCATTCATGCCCATGACTGAAAGGAAGCCGTTCTGCCATCCTTAAGATAGCCATGTGTCTGGGCAAAGGCCGGCATCTGTCTGTTTCAGTCAGGAATGTTGACAACTTGAGAGATGGTGATGGAGCCGACTGGGAGAGCCTTGACAAGAGGATGCCCAAGACAGGCCATGCCCCAGATCGGGGTGGAAGTGACCAGATGTGTGGGCTGGATGGATCTATGCTCCTGACTGCCATGAAACGGGCAAATCTTTTCCCTATGTGGACACTAACACTCCCCACCCATCTCCAAACTCTGTCGGCACCCACTGCTGGCTAAAGTGGCAGGAGGCTACACGGAGGAGGGAAGGCAGGGCCGGGCCCCGCCTCAAGGATATCACTGCCCTTCCCCAGGGGCCACCCCGAGCCTACTGCAAGTTGCCTCCATGATCAACTTTCCTACACATGCCAGCTCCAGGGAGCTGCTATTAGTTAGCATCGATCCACAAAGTGCTTTGCTGACACTTTTTATGAGCTCAGCCTCACCCGGAGCCCTGGGGGTTAGGAGTAAGAGGCGGAAACCAAGCAGGAAGCCCAGGCCCCTGGGCAAAGCCAGGAACAGCTGAGCCCCAAGATCAAGACCCAGACAAGCCCAGGACCAGCCAATACTTAGTGAACGTTAGCTGAAGAGCGACCTGACTGGATTTAGTAAATGAATCTGGGTATATTTTCTTATAAAGTGAAAGTGAAGTTGCTCAGTCGTGTCCAACTCTTTGCAACCCCGTGGACTGTAACCTATTAGGCTCCTCCATCTGTGGGATTTTCCGGGCAAGAGTACTGGAGTGGGTTGCCATTTCCTTCTCCAGGGATCTTCCAGATCCAGGGATTGAACCCTGGTCTCCCGCACTGAAGGCAGACACTTTACCGTATGAGCCACCTTTTCAATATAACCTACTGTTATCATTATTTTAGTCACTAAGTCATAGCCGATTCTTCTGCAACCCCATGATTTTCCAGGCAAGAATACTGGAGTGGATTGCCATTTCCTTCCCCAGGGGATCTTTCTAACCCAGGTTTCAAACCCATGTCTCCTGCATTACATGCAGATTTTTTTTTTTTTTTTTTACTGCTGAGCCACCTGGTCAGGTACTATTTTAAATACTATATTTAACTCATTTAATCTTCACAAGAACCCTGTAAGGTATAGATACTCTCATTCCCCACTCTATATATGATAAAACACAGAGAAATTAAACTACCTTCTCAAAGTCACAGAGCAGAAATAAGAAATATAAGCAGTTCAAACCATCTACTTGATATTCAACCTAGATAGTATATTGAAAAGCAGAGTCATTACTTTGCCAACAAAGGTCCGTCTAGTCAAGGCTATGGTTTTTCCAGTAGTCATGTATGGATGTGAGAGTTGGATGGTGAAGAAAGCTGAGCACCGAAGAAGATGTTTTTGAACTGTGGTGTTGGAGAAGACTCTTGAGACTCCCTTGGACTACAAGGAGATCCAACCAGTCCATCCTAAAGGAGATCAGTCCTGGGTGTTCATTGGAGGGACTGATGTGGAAACTGAAACTCGATGAGTTGACTCACTGGAAAAGACAGTGATGCTGGAAAGATTGAGGGCAGGAGGAGAAGGGGACAACAGAGGATGAGATGGCAGGATGGCATCACCAACTCAATGGACATAGGTTTGGGTAGACTCTGGGAGTTGGTGATGGCCTGGCGTGCTGCGATTCATGGGGTCGCAAAGAGCTGGATGCGACTGAACTGAACTGAAAAATATAGTAACGACACTTCTGGGTTTTAAAAGAATTAGATACTGTTGAAAGGTACAATTTATCCTAAGTGTGCTCCAAACCAAATACTTTCATTATTGGTCATCCTGCGGTATAGTTCCAACATAAGAGGTTCTCTGAAATAGTTGTGTTACAGATATAAAATGTGTGCCTGTCATCTCAAAATTGGGCAGAAGTTACCCTTCTTTTGAAACTTTTAACTGACTAGCTTTATTAAACTTTAGAAAACAAACCCCCAAAACCACAATAACAATATTTAAAGATTTATCATGTATTTATTTGTCATATGCTAAGTATTTGATCTATTCCTCCTGTTTAATCTTGAGGACAACGCAAGTAGGGAAAAAGCATTATTCCTTTGAGGGGGGCTTTACCAAGCCTCCAGGCTGAAGGCACTATCTCGTACACCTCCTGTGTGGGCGTGATCCAGTGGGAGTTTGTCCCCCAGGATGGGAGCTGCTCCAGGGCAGGGACTGTGCACAAACAAGGTGCAACATAAAGGAGTTATGGGCTGGGGTTAGGCAAGCCTGCTGCCTCATCAGCTTGTGCTTCAGCCATCTAGGGTGTTCAGGAGGCCCTGGCACACAGTTAGAGCTCTGTCAGCGGTGATGATACTAATCATCATCACTATCCCCCGCAAGAAACAGACTCACTGGGTGGCCCTGGACAGCTCCCTGATGGATAGGGTTCAGCTGGATCACTGGCTCTCACTGAGGATCACGTTACCTCATATGGGCCTGGGCAGCAGAGAGGAGGTGATGGGTATGAGGAGTTCCTAGGAGGCCAGAGTGCTGGGCAGAGACCAAAGCCTGGTATTACTGAGCATTTTTAAGAAATGCATTTCCATTACTTCCAAGAACACACAGGCTTGCAGACGAGGTGGGCACAGCGAGGCCAGCCAAGAGCAGCTGCCCTCAGTGAGACAGTGAGCAGGAAGGGGCATTCTGGGGCATCTCTGAACCTCTCCCCTTGGTAAGCCCCCTTCCACATGTCTTTGTGGGTGAGGGTGGAGTGTGAAAAATCTGCTGGGAGGAACAGTGCTAGGCCCTAGCCACCAACCTGTCTGGAGCGATAACTCAGTACCAGCTCCACCTTTCCTAACCTGGAGACTCTGGTCATCTTTCCTCAAATCCCAGGGAGACCACGCAAATGTTGAAGGAAATGGAAGAGAGTGATTGGGAACAGGGTCCAGATCTCTACCCTGGCACTTCACGGCTCCTCCCCTCACCTGCTCTCAGCTAGGTAAGACCACCTCCAGGGTGTGGAGGGGAATGAATGGGCTAATGTCTGCCTATACCTAGAGCATAATCCAAGTTCACTATATGGTAGGGCTAGGGCACTGAGAGGCACAAGAAGTGCCATGATAAACAAGGCTGTCCAGGGCTCTAAAGAGATGGGGGAAGACAGACAGGAGGTGGAGGCACCTTCGACCACCATGCCACATCTCCCAACATTTACCTGGCCCTCTCTGTGTATCGGTGGGCCCGAGGCACTGGGGTATGAGTCTGCTGGGGATCCGGGAGTGTGGTGAGTGAAAGTTGCTCAGTCGTGTCCAACTCTGTGACCCCATGGACTATATAGTCCATGGAATTTTCCAGGCCAGAATACTGGAGTGGGTATTCTTCCTCTTCTTCATGGGATCTTTCCAACCCAGGGATCAAGCCCAGTTCTTCCACATTGCAAGCAAATTCTTTACCATCTGAGCCACAAGAGAAGCCCAAGAATACTGGAGTGGGTAACCTATCCCTTCTCCAGGGGATATTCCTGAACCAGGAATCTAACTGGGGTCGCCTGCATTACAGGTAGACTCTTTACCAGCTGACCTAGGAGGGAGGCCCAGAGTGTGGTAGGTGAGCTTATGGAATACACTCCTTAGGGCCTAACCAGCCTCTCCCCATCCCTTGGCTCAGGTTTCACCCTCTTCGGGAGACGTCAGGGCCAACATGGCCCTTTGGCGTCCTGATTATGTCCAGGAGGTCCTGGGCAGCAGGCATGAGTATGTGTATCAGAGAAAGTGAAGGGCCCTTATACATGGATGAATGGCCACCTGCTCTGAGCAGAGTCCCTGAATCTGACTGAGTCCATCATGGGAATCTGCTCGATTCTAAGGACCGGACTGCCACGTGGAGACTTTGCCAAGGCCAGACTCCAGGAGACCAGCTCCTCCAGCACCTCCCCCATCCATCCTGCCTCTGCTCTACCACAGCCACTGTGGCCTTGAGAAACGGAGGGGCCTTTGGTGAATGCACTGCCTGCAAACAGTGGGGGAGGCCCACTGTGAACAACCATCCTTGCATAAGGCACCCGGAGAGGGTGAGAGGGAGGGTAACTCGGGGGAGGGAGCAGCTTCGTTCTTCCCAGGTAGACAAGGGGGTGCTGAGAGAGTTACAAAGAGCAGGTGACATCTGAGCTAGGACTTGAAGGATGATTAAGAATTTGCCAGGTCGTCAAGGTGCAGAAGAGAGAACGTCAAAGTGATGTGTGTATGCAGGGAATCACACATCCTTATATAGCAGAGTGTACATTTCAAAATCACTATCTCATTTGAGTCTCTCAAATCCCCTAATGGTGTTATAACCCCCCACACACACACACTCCTACACGTGCAAATAAGAAAAGAGAAGTGCAGTGAAGGCAGATGATGAACCAAAAGGTGACCGATTTCTGGGCAGAGGGAATGAGCGGGGACGTATGCTGGCTGAGATGGCCCTCTTCTCAGGAAGGGGAAGGTATTCCTCTCTGGCAGCAATCTCTCACTTGCAGTTCCTGCTGGCCTGTGACACCTCTTCCCATCCCCAGCATACATACACACGCCCCCGGACCCTGCAGCTGGCAGCACAGCCCAGGCGTGAAGGGAGGAGGCTGAGGAAGGGCTGACCACTCTCCAAGGCTCAGCCTGGAGGCCCTGCCTCACCCTCTCCCACTCCTCCTGAGCACTGATAACCTCACCTCTCCCTCTGTACATCTCCTCTGCCCTTCTCTCCAAGCAGCTGCCGCCAGCCTCTCCCTCTCCTCCCTCCACCCATCTCCCTCCCCAGGGAGCAGTGAGCTCAGCCTTTCCCATCAGCCATCCCTGGGAATGATGGGAAATGCTCAGCGGGCCAGGAACTGAAAGGAGGCCTGCCTCCGAGAGGGAGGGGAGAAGAGAGGCTTTTCCGAGGGCTGTTGGGGGGCATCCTCGATTCTGCCGCTTCCTATGAATCCCGGGCTAAGGGCGCAGTCTGCCTGACCATAAAACACGCTCGAGAGAAGGTGGGATCCAACTGCTACAATGGGCTTCTTTTTACCGCCAGGGAGTCAGAGGCCCAGAGAGAGGACTGAAGAAAATGTGTCTAGGGACTGACTGCCATGTCCCAGGTACCGTTTGATCCTTTCACATTTCTCGTCTCATTTAATCCTCACAGCTACCCTGCAAGGAACGTGTGACAGGCTGAATCATGGCCCCCTGAGATGCTCACATCTCAATCCCTGGAGCTGTGAAGCTGTTACCTTACATGGTAAAAGGAACTCTGCAGAGTGATGCTAGTTAAGGATCTGGAGATAGGGAGATAACCCTGCTTTATCTGGGTGGACCCAGTGTAATCACAAAGGTTCTTATAAGCAGGAGGCAGGAGGGTCAGAGGGAGAAAAGGCAAGGTGAGGATGACGGAAGCACTGAGAGAAACTGGAAGATGCTGTGCTAATGGATTTAAGATGGCGAATGGGGCCAGGAGCCAAGAAATGCAGGCAGCTTCCAGAAGCTAGAAAAGGCAAAAGAATGGATGCTCCCCTGGAGCCTCCAGAAGGAACGCAGCCCTGCCAACCTGTGTTAGGACTCTGACATCCAGAACCATAAGAGGACAAAGGTATGTTGTATTAGGCCACTACATTTATGGTAATTTGTTACAAGAGCAAAAGAAGACTAACAAAATAGGTAACCCCCTTCCCATTTTGCAGATGAGGAAACTGAGGCTCAGAGAAGGCACGCAATGTTCGCAGGTTCTGCATGCTCCCTTCCATACCACACTGGCTTACTGGGCATCTTCATGAGCTCTTAAGGCTGGGAGCCCCTTGGCCAGGGCACCAAGGCTAAGGGAGAGTCTGAGGAGGAAGCAGAGGTCTGTTGTTTGTAGGGTCAAGACCAAGGACAGAGGAGGGATCTGGGGAAGGTAAAGCCCTGCCTGAAAGGGGCTGCATTGTGACTGGGGGCTTCTGGAGCCAGTGGCTGAGTCCTACCCTGCCCCAAAGTGGGAAGCAGGCAGGCATGTGACACAGGGGAAGGGCCCTGGCTGTGAAGCTGGGCCCAGGGAGCTGACTGTCTTCAGGATTAACAGAGATGAGATGAAATCCCCCATTATCTCTATGATCTTGATAAAATCCTTGGGAGAAGGTTCCATATCCTTCTTCCTATATTACTGGTGTGAAAAAGGAGGTCCTAGGGGTTCGTGACTGGCCCAAGTTCTCACAGTTGCTAAGAGGAGAATCTGGGTATTCATAATGACCCATATAACAAAAAGCATCAAACCATGATGAATGGCTTTGAATGCTGCATGCCTGACACTGTGTTAACTGTCATCGACATTTTTCTCAGCCATACAAGACACAGACTTGATCAAGTCCTTTCTCTGCCTCAAATCCCTTAACTGCTCCCCACAAACCCTTCACAATCGGGCCCCTGCTCACCCCTCCAACCCTTCCTCCACCGCACTCCCTTGCACCCCCATATCTTGCAGCCACACTGTTGGTCAGTTCCCTGGAGCCATCAAACTTTTTCCCAGTCCCACAGGGTTCTGTACCCCTGTCCCCTCTACTCCAGGCCACTTGTGGTGGAGAAACCACGGGTTCTGGCCATTCCTGCTCCTCCTTGTGGGTAAGAGAGAGAGAACAGGGCCAGGGGTCAGAATGAGAGGCCTGGGAGGCTGGAGCTTAGAGGGCTTGGGTAAGCTGGTATTGTCCTACATGGTAAAGAAACAGCAGCATGGAAGTGTGGCAGAACTCCCCTGGGGACAAGCCCTCCCAGATACATAGGCCACTGCAGCTGAAGGGGCCTCTAAGTATGGCGGGTCCCATCCTTCAGGGCACAGAAAAGTCTGGACTTGACCCCAGTTTCACAGTGTATCACTATGGGAGTAGGAGGTAAAGTTCTGGGGTCTGCCACTCACTAGCTGGGTGACCCTGGCAGAGCAGAGGGTCATTCTGGTCCTCCCCTCTGAAACGGGAACGACAGTGCGTTTCTCCCTGAGTGCACGGAAAGCGCCTGGGGCTGGTGCTGTGAAGACGGTGATAAATGAAAGTTGTGTTCACTACTAAGAGAGCGGGGCCTGAACTCAGGATGCCCATAGGGGAGCTCACTCCCTCTCTGAGACACAGCTGGTGGGTTTAATTTAACCTGGGAGGGCACTGGAGAAGTGGGCACTCAGCTGTCTCTAAAGCCACTGCTTCTGGGCCCCCAATGCTGGTCAGTCCTTGATCTTCTCCAGAAAAGGGCTTGTCAGCCTCATCTGTCTTATAGTTAAAGAAAGGACTCCCCCAAGGGAGCTAGCCTAGGCTAGAGGAGCTCCTAATGAAAACCCTGGGCTCCCCTGTGGCCCAGTAGTTGGGACTCCACATTGCCAATGCAGGGGGCACACGTTCGATCCCTGGTCAGGGAACTAGCATCCCACATGCCATGCAGCTCCATCAAAAGATTAAAAAACAAAACAAACAAAAAACCAGGGCTCCCACTTGCACACGGGCAGAGGGAAACAGGAATCAACTCTGTTCCGAGCGCTTCCTGCTGGTGGTGCTGTGGTGGGGCTTATGTGTGCTCACCTCACTAGACCATCACCACAGCCCACCCGGAGGGGATCAGGAAGCCCATCTAATGAAGAGGGAGCAGAGGTTTCCAAAGGGTGAAGAACTTGGCTTGTGGCACCAGCTGGCAAAGCCACGTTCCTACTCTGCTCCAGAAGGCCTCTGGGCAAGGGTCCGTTTCTACTTCAAATTATTGCAGTTCTAGGGCCTTTGTGAAGGAAAGGGACCCAGACTGGGCGATGAGGCCCCAAAGCAGCCTCCTGCTTCACTTGTGGCCCCTGTGGTCCATGTCGTCCTCCAGGCCCTCTCATCTCACCTCAGCCTCCCCAGAGATCTGTCGTTAAAAACTATGAAAATACCACAACACTGTCCAGCCACATACCAAGTTCACATCCAATCCAGCTCAGATTTTTGCTCATTTGGCACTTCCTCAGCTTCCCAGGTGACATTAGTGGTAAAGAACCTGCCTGCCAATGCAGGAGACATAAGAGACATGGGTTTGATCCCTGGATCAGGAAGATCCCCTGGAGGAGGACATGGAAACCCACTCCAGCATTCTTGCCTGGAGAATCCCATGGACAGAGGAGCCTGGCAGGCCACAGTCCATGGGGTCAAAAGAGTCGGACACGGCTGAAGCGACTTAGCACACATGCACACGCAAAGCCTTCAGTGACCCCCAACTAGGGCAGATGCCCCCATGTTAGCACCCTCAGAGCACTCTCACAGTGTTCATCTCTTACTGTCCGTGTCTCTGTTCCAGACCGGAATCCCCATTAAGCCAAAGACAGTGTACGTTTGCGGTCATGGTATCTCCAGAGGTGCAGGCCATGTGGCCTCTGGAAGCTATGCCACACTAGCCTGGGCCAGACCCCACGCCAACAGCTGAACCCACGCATCACATTTAATTCTCACTATCACTCTAGGCAGTGGGGATTATCACCCCCCTGTACAGATGAGGACAGTGAGGCTCAAGGAAGAAGTGGCTTCTCTGAGGACACCCAGCTTACCTGGAACATGCTGGGACCAGCTTTAATAATCTGTGGGCCAAAGCGCAAAATGAAAATGCAGGGCCCCTTGTTCAGATTTCAAGACAGAGACAGAAGAGCATTAAACCAATCAGAGGTCCTCCTGAGTTCAGGGCCCTGAGTGGAGGCACAGGTTACACACCCCTGAAGCCAGCTCCCCAGGCACCCAGGTGCTCTGACTCCAGGCCCAAAGCCAGGCTCCTCCCACTGAAAGGCCCCTGGGCATCAGACAGCATGGTCTCACACTCGAACACACGTCAGAATCACCTGGGAAGCTTGTTGAAAACCAGCTTGCTGAGCTCCATCCCCAGAATTCCCATTCAGTAGGTGAGAGGTGGGCCTGGGAATCTGGATTTCTAACCACAGCATTTCTAGAGGTGATGTTGCCAAAGCTGGTGCTGTGGCCTGAGCACAAAACCACTGCCTTAAGGAATGCATACCTAACTGGGGCATTCTGAATCCAGGACCTCTAGGAAGGAGAGGTTTCAGGGAGTTATCAGGGCTGAGGGTGTCCAGTATCCTTCAACTCATCCTCAGGCCTCAGTCCAAAGGCCCAGCTCTGCTAAGAAGGAGAGAAGGATGGGGAGGACGGGGAGAAGCAAGGAGGAAAAAAGAAAAGCTTTCCACAGGTTACCTTGTTAATTGTCATAACAATCTTGAGAGGTAGCACCTATTATCTTTATTGTAGAGGAAACTGCAGCATAAAGAAATCAATAATTTGCCCTGGGTCATAGCCAGGAAGTTACGTACACCGTGACTAAACCTAGTTCTAGCATATGTGTTGTCACACAGCCTGCTTCAATCAGCTGGCCCTGATGAGTTCTAATCTCATGACCCACTTGACCCAGGGGAGCAGAGCCAGTAGCCGTGGGTTAGATTCATAGAGTCCCAACCCCTGAATAACTCTGACAAGCCCCGGCAACCCCCCAGGGTGCTCCATACATGGTGCCCTCCAAGGCCAGGCCTAAAGCACAGACCTGGGACCCAGCTGAAGGGGCTAACTTCTGATATCATATCAGCAGGTCAGGGTGCCCACTCCCAGACTGGAGTTTCCTCCCATACCCAGGCCCTTCTCCCCAGCCTCCCCTCTGGTCACTTACTCACACTCTAAGCCCTAGATCACACACTATCTGTTCTAGGATTTGCCCAGGCTGTGTTCCTTCTTCCTGGAATGCCCTGCCTATGTGTCCAACTCCTATTCATCCTTCAAAACCCCAGGTCAGCTCTGCCTCCTCTGAGAAGTCCTCCCTCAGCACCTTGTCTGTCCTTACCACTCCATCATGCCACCCTCTGCTTCCCTAGCTGCTCTCCAACCATTCATTGTACAAATATTTACTGAGCATCTGCCTTGCTGCAGGCACACTGCAAGGTGCTGGTGAGGCAAAAGCCCAGACCAAGCTCTATTAGGTAAGGGTATGGGTCTGCTTTACCCCGTGAGCCTCTGCCAGGAGGGCAGACAGGGCTGGGGTGGGGGGGCGGTGCAGGTGAGCAGAAAGGGTTCTCCAGGGAGTGATGTTAGCTCAGCTGGAGATTTGAAAAGGTGAGGATATGAGAAGTAGTACAAACTCTACACTCCAGGCCCCTGCCAAGTTGCGGGGAGCAGCTCCCCAATGCTCTTGGCAAAGCAGCACAAAACTACCACCAAATGAACACAAGACATGCTATGCACCTCTGTGCCAAGGGGCTGTGTTGGCTGTGGGTTCCCCAGAAAATCAAGGCCCAGAGGGGGAAGGGATGAACCCCAAGCCGGAGGCATCTCTGAGTGGGCCCCTCGCCTCCTCCACCAGGAGATGGGGGCTTTAAACAGTGGAGGGAGGAGGAGGCAAGAGTGTCCTCACTCTGATGTCCTTGCCCTGTGGACCCCTCCTCTGGGGGTGGAAGCATTAAGGGCACACTCTGGAAAGCCACAACCCGCAGAAGCCCCAGGCAGGAGAGGGATGGCTGTTGGCCTGCCCAGGGAGGGGAGAGGCTGGAGTGGAGCCAGGCTGGCAGAGGAAACATCTTGAGAGGCAGGAGGGAGGAAGGGAGGAGGAATGAGAAAGAAGGAAAGAGCCAGACACGCAAACACCTCCGCCTCCTCTTTCCAACCAAAACAGAATCCCCAGCAGACTGAGACCTGTGGGGAAGGAGACAAGAAATGAAGCCGGGGCCTCAGAAGGGCGGGTGGCTGGGAAGGTGCCCAGGGGCTGGAGCCTCTGGAAGTTCAGTAGCACTGCCAGGCATAGGGTAGGGGCGGAGGAAGCCCCCTCTAGCACCAGGGTCCACCCAGCTCTGTGCCATAGGAGCTGAGGCTCAGGGAGGAAAGGGATGTAGACTCCACCTGGTCACTCCTATTGCTCCTCAGGGCCCACTCAGGTACCAACTCTTTCCAAAGCCCCTGGGCCCAACTTCTGGGCTGGGCTGGGCTGGGCTCCAACCCCAGATAGAATACAAACTCTGAAAGTAGTGTGCTGTGAAACTGATCTGATGGGGGGGAGTCCAGGCCCAGTCCTTAGAAAGCCCACAGCCTGGTGGGAAACCTAGGGAATTCAAAGGAAGGAACAGTCCCAGGTCTGGACTCCCAGATAACCAGGACCTGGCAAGCACCTGGGGCCAGTCCCCAGAGCCTAATGGAGGTCTTTTCCTCTAATAGGACACACTGCTGGGATGGGAGTCGGGACGGAGGGAGAGGGAGGCATCATCTCTAACACACACCCCCACGATGCACACATGCACGCACGCGTGCACACACACACACACACACACACACACTCTCAGAGCCAAGAGCTGAGGGGTTTCCAGGGACCCGGGCTCTGGGCCTTGGACAAATCAATCCCCTGATGTCTCCAGGTCTCTCCACTCCCTCACCTGTACCATGGGGGCTCCTGTCCCTCACCCCTTCCTCCCAGGGAAAGACAGACCTCCAAGTAGGTGAGAACTGAGGCCTCTGGTATGGCTTCAGCACTTAGGAGAGAACCTCATCCCACCCTCCCCATCCTGCTGGCACCCTCCTTCCTCAGGCCTCCACCGTGGTACAGAGCCTGGGAGCCAGAGCTGCAGGCAGGTCCTGGCGCCCAAGGGGGAGAGTGGCCCCAGAGCAGATCCACCTCCTCTCTCTGCTGGAGGAAAGCCCCGCCTCCCCACACGTCCTCGCCAGCACCATGATGACCTGTGTCTGGGCTTCCCCTCATCTGACTGACTCTAAGCTGCTGGAATGCAGGGGTTTTTTAATTTTTTTTTTTTTGCCACACTGTCCAACATGAGGGGTCTTAGGTCCCTAACCAGCGATTGAACCAGAGTCCCCTGCATTGGAAGGAGCAGTCTTAACCATTGGGCCACCAGGGCGGGTCGCTCATTCACTTTTTTATCACAGCGAACTAATCCACCTCAGTTGAAATCTTCTCTTATTGGAGGACATCAGTCAAACGACTCCCTCCCTTGGCTTACTTCCTCTTCTAAACAGAGAAGACAACAATAGGGCCTGTTCCATAGGATTGCTCTGAGGAATAAGTGTGTGCTTAGTGCCTGCTGCCCAGTAATACATATTTTGATGTTGTTGTTAAGTTGCTCAGTCATGTCTGACTCTTTTGCGATCCCATGGACTGTAGCCCACCAGGCTCCTCTGTTCATGGGATTTCCCAGACAAGAATACTGGAATGGGTTGCCATTTCCTTTTCCAGGGGATCTTCCCCACCCAGGGATCGAACCAACCCACATCTCCTACACTACAGGTGGATTCTTTACCACTGAACCACCAGGGAAGCCCTAATACATATTAGCTCTCATTATTAATAATCATAATCAACAAATATTCATCAAATGCCTGATGTGTGTCGGACGCTACTGGCCATGCTGACTAGGGCAGATCCATGCAATGGCCCTCGCCTGTATGAAGTTTCCCTTCATTGGGAAAGGCAGCAGGGCCTTGTGTTGTCCAACTCTGGGAGGGCGAATGGCACAGACCACAGTGCCTATGGCATCCCCTGTACACGTGCAACACAACAGCCCTGCAAGAAAGACAGCAAACAAGGGAGCCAAGAGTACACGGTGACTCTCAGGCTTCATGCTGTCAGGGGCAGGCTCCAGCAACGTTGATGCATGACCGATCAGCCTGAGAAAGTCAAGGCCTCCCCAGCAAGTGACAGCTGAGCTAGGAGCTGAAGAAGAAGCAGTGATGTAACCCTGAAGGGGGCCAGGGTGGGATGCTGCATTGAACCAAAATGAAACAACACCTGCAATGTGAAGGCTCTGTCAGAGGGAGACGGGTAGGCGAGGCCAGCAGGGGCAGGGCAGCAGGGTCCAGTCAACAGGTGGCCTTGGTCAGGAGGTGGACTTCACTGTCATCATGATCAGAGAGCGGCAGGGTTTCAGTGGGGAACAGACATGATGCAGCTGTACTTTAATACGCTTGCTTTGGCCACTGGCTGGAGACTGGAGGGCAGAGAGGCCATAACGCACACAGGGAGAGTAGTAAAGGGGTGGGATTAACAAGGAGGCTGTCCCGGGTCTGCCATTTATTTGCTGGAAGAGAGATCACAATAGCATCTCCTTCCTTGGGTTGTTGTGAGGATCAAGTATTTTTAATATATCTTTTGGCCATGTAGTACATAAGATCTTAGTTCCATAACCAAGGATTGAACCAGAGTCCCCTGCCTTGTAAAGAGGCATCTCAACCACTTAGTCTTAACCACTGGAGCACCAAGAAAGTCCCTGTTGTGAGGATGACACGAGCAATTTCGTGTGTGTAAAGAGCTTAGGACAATATCTGGCTCACGGAGAGTGTAGTGCGCTTAGTTGATATTAGTCATCCAGGTGAGAAATGAAGGTGGCCCGGATTAGAGAGGCAGCCACAAGAAAGAGTGGGACACGGCCAGATGCCAGGGATACTATCACCAGGTCCCGCTGGAAGCACCCAGAAGCCACAGCCCCATGCCAGCTGCAACCACAGGAGAGGCCCTGAGCTAGAACTGGCCAGCTGAACTCTCCCCATGTTCGTGACCCATGGAAACCAGGAGATAAAGGGATGATTGTTGTTGCTTGAGCTAACTAAGTTATCGGGTGATTGGTTATGTAGCTAAAGGTAAACGGAACACCTCATGTTGAGAGTTACCTAGAGGGAAGCTCCTTTGCCCACAGGGAAGAAGGTGGCACTTAGGGGCAAGAAAGGAGGAGGTGGTGGCGTGAGCCTGGGACCTCTGCGACCTCCAGCATTCTGCCCTCCAGAAGCTGTTGGATGACTTTAAAGCTAATCATTCGACATTATTTACAATAGCGAAAAACTGGAAATAATGTAAATGCCAAATAAGGGGATGGTTCAACAAACTGCTGAGCAGTCTCAAGAGGAACTCTTATGTGTCATTAACAAACACGGATATTAGGATAAGTTAATGACACGGGAAATGCTGAAGGAAAAAAGCAGTAATCCAAATGTCATATATAGCTTAAGCACAACTGTGTTTGAACACAGGTACATGCATGCGCACAAAGACACACACACACTTAGAATAGCAAGGATCGCAAAGACCAAAAAAAAAAATTGTTTTTTAAACTTCTAAGTCACAAGATTACGAATGATTGCTATCTTCTCCTTATCCAAATGTGAAGCATTTTATGTTTTTAAAATAATTACTGAATGATAAATGTCAGCTCTTTTAAATGACCCCTTAAAACTGGTCACTCCCGTCTCTAGGATGACAGCCTGGTGAGGCTGGTGAGGCTAAGGGATGTCACCTGCTTTGGTCATGCTGTGTCCCAATGTTAGAACAGTGCCAGGGACGTGGCAGGTACTCAGCCAGCGTTTGCTGAATGAGGGAATGAATGAATGGCACATATCAGAGGCAAGGTGACCCTATGAGTACAAAGCAGCCTCTCTCATCGGCCCTCGGGCAGGAACCAGGTCCCACCCCACTCTGCCCCCAGGGTTCAGCACAGGGCCTGGCACAGAGCAAAGACTGATGAATGAACGAAGGGCTGAATAAAATGAATGTTCTGGCAAAGAAACGCTCCCTGATCACAGTGTGCCGAGCTCTCCAGGGCCGGGAACCGTGTCTGTGAGAATGAGATGCCTGTGTCTGTGAGAAATAAGGGAAATACAAATATATCGAATACATCGGGGCTTTCCAAGACCCAGAGAGCCTGGCCTGGCCTGACTCTGCCCCTCCCCTCCTCTCCTTGTTCAGCTGCCTGCTTGGTACCTCCTTCCACCACCAGGGGGGCCGTTCTGGAAGGCCGACTCAAGCTACTCAAGATGTAGCTTTGTTTTTAAAAGGAAACTGAGACAGCAAGCTCCTTCCTGGAAGGACTTTTCTGCCATTCTGCCCTGAGACAACCTCAGTGACAAGCATCTGGGAAGGGAAACCAGTGGTGGAGACCGAGCTGGGATGGGGGGCAGAGGGCAGGTGGCTGGAGAGCGAGGTGGGGGATCCAGGTGTTGGAGGATGAGAAGGGGGAACAAGCGCTCAGCAAGATTTCGCTGGGGGTGAATGGGAGTGCAAGTGGCCAGGTGATGGTGTGTGTGTGTGTGTGTGTGTGTGTGTGTGTGTGTGTGTGTGTGTGTGTGTGTTGGTTGTCCCAGCGAGGGGGTGGGGCATGACCGTGCAGAGGCGATAGACTGTGGATAGCAGTAGATGAGGTGCCCAAGGGGTGGCAGTGAGAATCAGATGGTTTGAGTCTAGGAGAGCTGTGGTCAGACTCAGCCTGAGTGATTACTGAAGGTGGGGAATACTGATGGGGGCTGGTCATATCCAAAAGGGTGCAGAAGCCCAGTCCTTGAAAGCTGGAGCTCAGGGAGGACCACCTGTCCCCCTACTCCCTGCCAACCCCTACTGCCCCAGATGCTAGCCCAAAAAGAGACTGTCTACTCTTTAGAAATTAAATCTCAGCAGATGTGACACCTTAGACCCATCCCAAACACAGGCTGGTGAACTATGTGACTCAGAGGTCTGGAGGCCAGAAAAGGCTGAGAGGAACCCCAGGGCATGGCCAGCCTGCCCTCTTCCTTGATAGGTAGAGAAACTGAGGCCCTGGAAAGCCCTCCCTCCAAGTCCAAGATGCGAGCCCCCAAACCCAGAGGGAGTTTTCAGGAGGAGACCTGTCTCATCCCAGGGGAGACAGTGCCTGCTCAGGCAGCTCCAGAGAAGTGGGAAGTGATGAACAATTTTCATTAACAGCTGAAGCTGCAGGCGCGGCCGGACGTAAGGGAGCTCCTGAGAGCTGACCCTGAGTCATGCTCACAGCTGTGTCCCCAGAATGTAGCCCGGGGGCCTGGTTCAGCAGGGGTGTTCAGTAAATGAACAAATAAATAAAAATGTGAATGAGCCATAATAAACGTAGCTAACACTTATGCAGATCTTACTTTGTGCCAAGCACTATTCTAAGCACTTCACAAATATTAACTAGTTTAATCCTCAAGAAAACTGTTAAGCTTTCCATCATAAAAGATTTTACTTCAGTTCAGTGGCTCAGTCATGTCAGACTCTTTGTGATCCCATGGACACCAGCACACCAGGATTCCCTGTCCATCACCAACTCCCAAAACTTGCTCAAACTCAGGTCCAGCAAGTCAGTGATGCCATCCAACCATCTCATCCTCTGTCAGTCCCTTCTTCTCCTGCCTTCAATCTTTCCCAGCATCAGGGTCTTTTCCAGTGAGAGTTCCTCACATCAAGTGGCCAAAGTATTGGAGTCAGCTTCAGCATCAGTCCTTCCAATGAAAATTCAGGACTGATCATAAAAGATTTAGATCACCATAATAAAAACTTAATGATTCCCATTTTCCAGATGAGGGAGACTGAAACAAAGAGGGGTTGAATAAACCTGCCCAAGGACACATCTTTGCCCCCAACCATTCTTATTCTGGAGCCCTTGGTCCTAATCAGGCTCCCAAAGTGCTGCCCACTGGACACCTTTCCCCTATCACAGCCTGTCCCTCTACCCACCCTTTCTTCAGTAGCCTCACCCCGGAACACCCGTATCTCATCTCCAGTGCCTCCTCCTCACAATGCTGCTTTTATTACTAGCAATTAAAACAATAATTTATTGAGGTGAAATTCACATAACAAAATTTACCAGCTTGAAGTCAACAATTAGCAGTATTTACTGCAGTCACAGCGTTGTGCATAACTACCACCTCTACTCTAGATCCAAAACATTTCCATCACTCCACACTAAAATCCGTCACTCCTAAGTGGTTTCTTCTCCCAGCTGCCCATCCTCCCAGCCCCCAGCAACCACCAGCATCAGCTTTCTGGGTCTATGGACGTATCTATTCTGGACGTTTCCTATAAATGAACTCACACAATATGTGACCTTTGTGTCTGGCTTCTTTCACGTAACACAATGTTTCTAAGGCTCGTGTTGCAGCAGGCATCAGTACTTCAGTCCTTTTTTTTGACTGAATGATACTCCATTGTATAGACAGACCTCAATTTGTTTACCCACGCATACACTGATGAACATTAGGGCCACTGGTTTCCACTTTTTGTCCATTGTGAACAGTCACTCGCTGCCTTTTGATCCTCACCACAACCCTGCGGGTGAGGACTATCGCTTCACCTCCGAGAAGGTCCATTCCTGGGAGAGACAGTACCGTGGACTGAATCCCCCTGCCTCCCAGACCACAGTGTCCTTCCTATGTGTCCCATTAGCTGGTCACTTCTCCCCCAGGACACCTTTCCTGGGCATCAGTTACCACACACCAGGCTCTGGGCCAGGATCAGGCAACACACAGTGGATGGCTCAGCCTGGGCCCCCGTCTCCACCGTGACCTGCAGCCAAGAGGGTCCAGGATCCAGGCACACCGTATCCAAAACAGGCACCTTTTCCTCCCTGGTCTCAGCTCTCCTCTCTGCAAAGACAGAAGATGGCTCCCAAGAAGGCTCCAGAGAGCTGCATGGCGGGGCTGTGGAGGGGAGCAGGAACTGCTGGGCTGGAAGAGGGGCCTTTAAAACATAGAACCCACAGTCCCTCCGTGGGGGCAGGGCCGGGGGATCAGGAGAGCAAGGAGGGTTTCCCCTTCCAATCAGCCATTTCCCTCTCAGACATAGGGGAGGGACCCTACTATTCCGGAGATAAACCTTTCCTGAGGTTTCTCAGCCCAAAGGCAGGGGTCCAAGGTTCTGGGATTCCACATTCCAGGCTGGGATAAGGAGGCTGACCTTAGAGGTGACTTCCATTGGAGCCATCTCTTGGCATAAGATGAGGTGGTTATGACCACTGGAGACTCAGAGAGGCCGCCCCCTTCCTAGCCCTCCAAGAAGCCTCCTTCAGCCAAAGCTGGTCTGTTAATGGGACATCCCGAGGGATGTCCGGCATTCACTGGGGACCAAGAGTCTCAGCCCAGACACAAACAGTCGCCACTGCCTCCTCACGCCCCCTTCACGCACGACAGGGGCCGACACACATACTATGAATGAATGAACAAACGATCAAATGAATATTCATTCCCTCAGTGGTCTCCCACCGTTTGTCCTCTCGTCTCTAGTCTATGGCTCTACACAGCTGTTATGGGAACCCTCAGATCCTGCCCCTCCTGCACACTGTGTATCCTTGGTCAAATTCCTTAATTTACATGAGCCTTAATTTCTTCCATATTTCTTCATCTGCAAACAGGGACTCTACTTGTAGGGTATTGAGGAAGATTCAAAGAGAAGGCAGATGCCCAGCACCCTCAAAGGCTAAGGTAGGGGCCCAGGAAAAGCTGTTGAAGGAAAGTTGTTTCTCTTTGGCCCCACCTCCCACCCCATCCCAGCCCTCCCAGCCCTAATCCTCTAACCATTTTCTGCTCCTGAGTCTGGAAGAAGGAGCCTAGCCCCTGGGCCGGCCCCTGGCTGGATGTAAATGTTTATGCCAAGCCCAGCCTCCCAGGGACAAGTTATTTGCTCGGCTTGTAATTAATTGCAGAAGGCCCGGTTGGGTAATAAACTCTGCTGGGGAAACATAAACAGTTTGCACAGAGCTCTAAATCCATTGTGAGACCAGCGCAGAGGGTCTGTGAGGAATGGAATGTTCTCCCAGTCTCCTCCCAGCCAGAGGCGGTAAGGTCACTGAAGGTCAGAAATGCGAGGACCCTTGGAGATCATTTTAAAAATAGGAGCTGATGTGATGGAGTCCTTACCTTGCTCCAGGCCCAGCTGATCACTTGATTATCTGGGACCACCATTATGCCCACATTAGAGATGAGAAAACTGAAGCTGAAAGAAGCAGAAAGACCTGCTCCAGTTGGAAAGGGGTTGGGCTGGGAGGGATACCAAGCCTGAGCTCAGAGAAGGGAAAGAAAAGGACAGCCAACAAAAATGTATGCGTGTCCTCTGTGCCAGGCACTGGGACCTGGGGACACAGCTCCTGTGGCCCCCTGCATTCCAGTGGGGAGAGACAGGTCTTAAAGGCTGACCAAAGACTGATTTGATTACATGAGTGCTAAGTGCTTGGAAGAAAAGAAAACAAAGCCGCCAGTGCAGAGGATTCCAGCAAGTTACAAGCAGCCACTCAAGCTCTGCGGAGCAGACTCCACACAGTAGGCCTCGGCAGGAGCATACAGGGGATGTGCACTGAGTTTCTGGCTAAAACTTAGTCCTCTTTTCTTGGGGCCAGTGCAGCTTCTCGCCAACCGATTCAAGGTGCATTGAAGGTGCTGTGCCAGGGCTGGAGCATAAGGGTGGATGAACTAAACACAACAGATGCCCCCAGGGAGTTCGCAGCCCAACTGAGGGCACTCTCAAAAGGGTAAAGGATGGAGTGCAAGATAGGATGATGAGGTTCACGGGGCAGAAGAGAGGGACAATCAGCATTTATTGAGCACCTACTGTGTGCCAGGTACTGTGCTTAGCCTACATTATCTCATTTAAGCCTTACAGCAACCCTGGGGAGTTGGGGGAGGATATTATCATCTCCATTTGGGCAGAGGGCGGGGAAAGCATCATGGCTTGCCTCTTGTGGGATCTTAGTTCTCCGACCAGGGATCAAACCTGGCCTCTGGTAATGAAAGTGCCAAACCCCAACCAGCGGACTGTGAGGAAATTCCCTTATCAACTCCATTTTGAAGATAAGAAAACTGAGGTTCATAAAAATTATATATAACTATCTCACGGTCACAGACATAACAAGCAGTAAGGGTGGGATCTGAAATCTGACGTGACACCAAAACCCATGCTCTTTCCTCATATCTCCCGCTCGAGCTCCTCCTTCCCCTACTCCCTGAAAGGCGCACTGAGGTTGGAAGTTGGAAGGGACAGGATGCAACCACCACTTAGCCACCTTTCCCTGAATCTGCAGAGGGAAGCAACGTACCCTGCCGGCCTACCTTCCTTTCTGAGCAGAAAAGGTCAGCTCAGCCCGCACAGGCAGAGCTTTTTTCAGGCACAAACTCAGCCAGGCTCCTCACCACTACCAACCACCTCCCCTCCACCCGTGGGAAAGGACAGTCCAGACTTCCACCCTGTCCCTCCCACACAAAAGGGCCACTCAGTTGACAAAGAGAGCTGTACTTCACAGCTTATAAACCCTTTCCCCACTCTTAGCTCATCTGACCACCATCCCCTGCCCCCGCAGCCTGTATCCCCAGCGCCCAGTACCAGGCATCGTACAGTGCAGATGAATCTGACAGCTAGCAACACTATCCCAACAGAAGGAGTGGGCTCCCTGCATCATATCCATCCAGTTTCTGCCAACATTTACTGAGCTCCCATGACAACTTTTCTGAAGCCTTTTCTGGTAGAAGCCATGCCCATTTCACAGATGAGTAAAGTTGAGGGCAGAGAGGCCTTTCCAGTCTGTTACTGAAACAGCAAGCAAGAGATATGAGCTTGTTGTTGTTGTTCAGTCGCTAATCATGTCCGACTTTCTGCAAAGCCTGGGTGGACTGCAGCATACCAGGCTCCTCTGTCCTCCATTGTCTCCCAGAGTTTGCTCAAATTCATGTCCGTTGAGTCAGTGATGGTAGATAACCATCTCATCCTCTGCTGCCCCCTTCTCCTTCTCCTATGAGGTTGGCCTGGCCCAGTGGGCTCTCCCAGATATCTTTCAGGTCCTGCCTCAGCAGAGAGGGCTTTAAGTGATGACCAGGTCCACAGTGGGATGAGAACTCCCTGAGGACATGCAGGACATGATGCCAACCTCCTGGCACAAAGGACTCCTGGTCAGAGCAGGGGCAGATCCAGGCTTGAATGGGACTGAAGCTCATGTAGTTTGGAAGCTCTCTTATAAAAAACAAAACTATCTTCTTCCTTTTGCACATTTCTCAAGCCCTCTGAGCCCGTGGACACATTGCCGGGCCTTGGAAACGGCCCTGGAGCGTGAAGGCCTGAAGTTGAAGCGGCACCAGCCTCACGGTGAATCCGCCTCTGGGCTGGAGGAAGGGCCCAGAGGCGATCTGAGCACAACCCGCCTTCACAAAGGCCCTGCCTCCAGCCCAACAGACAGACGAGGCTCCGGAACATTCCTTCTTCTTCTCCCGCGTCCTGCTGCTACGAAACCCTCCCACGTCTGTCTAGCCATCTCTCTCTTACCACACAGGGTTTGTGTGGTCACACGGACAGCAGTGCCAAGGCACACTCCAGAGGGTCCCTTTATGCCTGGTGGGCAGGGCCTGCCTCCACCTGCAGCTGGAACCCCGGGGCCGGCAGGAGCAGCTCTTCTGAGAACCCCCCTCCCCAAATATCTGAAGGCTGTGATGTGGCTGACAAGTGTTCCCACCTCCTACATCCCACTGGGCCCTCACGGCAGCCCTGCAAGTTATACAGAGCAAGTTTTAGCATCCCCATTTATAGACAACCAATGACACTAGTTATGCACATACTGGGCTTCCCAGGTGGTGCTAGTGGTTAAGAACCCACCTGCCAATGCAGGAGACATAGGGGACACGAGTTTGATCCCTGGGTCAGGAAGATTTTGTGGAGGAGGGCATAGCAACCCACTCCAGTATCCTTGCCTGGTCCATGGACAGAGGAGCCTGGCAGGCTCCATAGGGTCACAATGAGTCGGACACAACGGAAGCAACTAAGCACAGCATAGCCCATGCTCGTAGTAGTGTTAGCCACACCATGGAGACTTTCACAAGTGACACCTCTCAAACGCCCTGGCAGGAGGGGCTGCCTCCCCAAGGAACAGGTTGGGGAACGGAGCCCCCACTCTCTCTGGGCCTGAGCTGATGAACCGGGCTGCAGCCCTGCTCTCCCACCTCCGGCCCAGGCCTCCACTTCATCTGGAGTGGACATTTCAGAAGGCAGTGGGCAGACTGGCCAAACATGGCAGGTGGAGAAGCCAAGGCCTCCAGCTTCAAAGGCAAAGGAGAAACTAGGGGCTCATGACAGATCCTCCGAGTGAAAGTGGACCTCAGCGACTGCCTTCTCCCTGGATGAGTCCAACGAAGAGCACACGGGCCTGAAACCTACTTGAAAGCAACAGCCTATAGACTCAGGGCTTCACGTTCCCTGCAGAGCAGTAGAGGGCCCTGTGCCTGCCTCCCATCTTCTACCTGCTGGGCCTTCTAGACCCTTCATAAGATCACTTCTCATGCCACAGCCAGCCCCCTAATGCAAGCGTTTGCTCTCCAAGTCCTGACTCTGTCCCTCATGATTTATTCATCCACATATCCATTCTACAAACCCTTTGGAGACCATGGTATAAGGTGACCAACTAATGGTCTCCATTCACCCAGGACTGAGAGTTTTCCCTAGATGTGGGACTGAGACAGACCTGGAAAACTGGGATAGTTGTTCACTCTAACGTACTGTGTGCCTGGCTCTGTGCTGGGCAGAGAGGACACACTGGACACGTTCCCCACCCTCAGAAGAAGCACTTCTCTGAGGGCAGTGCTCACTCCATGATGGACCCCTGTCAAAGGCACTTGAGCAGCCCCTCATGCACATTACAAGTGCAGCCTTACTGGGAGTGTGTTATTACCTCCATGGAGTGCATAGGAAAGGCTTCTCTGCTGGCTCAGTGGTAAAGAATATGCCTGAAGGGCAGGAGACCCAGGAGACACGGGTTTGATCCCTGGGTCAGCAAGATTCCCTGGAGAACAGCATGGAAACCCACTCCAGTATTCTTGTCTGGAGAATCCCATGGACAGAAGAGCCTGGAAGGGTACAGTCCATGCGGCTGCAAAGAGTCAGATACAACTAAGGCAACTTCGCACGCATGCATGCATAGGAAAACTAGGGTTTAGAAAACTGATGTGACCAGTCCTCAGTCAAAGAGCTACAAGTGGCATGCCAAGACCTGGACTCCAACAAGACAGATAAACGGAAGGACAGGTTCCAGCATGAACATTAAGACTGAAAAATACCAAGACATGTTTTATTTAATCAATTTTTGTAGCCCTAGTGCTTGGCATCTCCTAGAGGTTCAGAAAAGGTATATGGAAGGGAGGGAGGGAGGAGGTATATACCTATTTAATCATCTCCAGGCTAGGGGGTCCCAACCCCTAGTTCAAACTGTATGCATTTCCCTTTTGACAGTTTCAGCTGTTTGCTTTCAGTTAGGCTCAGGAGGGAAGTGAGAAGAGGGAAAGAGCGCTTCTCCTTCAGGTCAGCAGTGCAAGGTTCACTTCCTCCAGAGGATTTGCCTTGACTCACTCCTTACCCAATACCCAATTTTGGCCCCCACTTATTTGAGTATAACAGCTGTGTGGGGGTGGGGGCGGGGGGTATGGGTGTGGGTGGTGTGTATGTGTGAGTGCTGCTTGTATTCCGTCTCAATGCACTTCTGCAAACCCAGACCTTACCCGGATTGGCCTCACCCACATCAGGAACTGGAGGTCCACGAGGTACCAGACACATGCCCGCCCTCTAGCACTGGAAACTGACAGGACAGCAGCCAATTACAATACGACGCCTGTCTTGGAAACCTATAAGGCTCCAAGGGGGCATGGAGGAGCACACCAACTCTGCCCGGCCAGTGAACACAGAGCCAAGGGAAGGTGTCATGTCCAAGCACACAGCAGGTACTCAGTGCAGCTCAACTGCATTGTGTTTAATTGAACTGCACTAAGCTCAGGTTCAACCTTAAAATACAAGGGGGATTTCACCAGGCAGGCGAGGAATGCATCCCAAACAAAGAAACTGGCTTGAGCAGACACATACGTGTACAAAGTACAAAGGCTGTGGGGGAAGATCCAAAAAAGTAAATGTAGCCAGAATGTTAGCTGTGTGGTGGGGAGAATCGGGATAGGAGCCTGAGAGGGAAAGGCCTCCGGTGCCACTGAAAGAATATGACCGTCTCATAGGAAACAGAGGAAGCAGATCAGTGTTTTCTTTGGCCATGCCACGCAGCATGCAGTATCTTCCCTGACTGGGGATCGAACCTGCATCCCCTGCATTGGGATCATGGAAATCTTAACCACTGAACCACTACCAAGCCTCTGACTGGTTTTTAAGCTGGGGATGGATAGGGTCAGATGCGAATTTCAGAATGAGAGGAGGGTTTGAGGGGTTTAGACCCAGCAGAAGACCACTGCAATAATCCATGCCAGATGTGGGGGTTGGACTGAGCTGGTGGCTGTGGAATGGGGAGAAGAAAAGCATTTTGGTGATGGAACCATGTACCTATCCATCACCATCAGGTTGAGTGCCCTGAGGATTAGGGGAGAGGGTTTCTCTTCTCCACGGAGTTCAGAACCTTCCCCACCACCACGCCACCTCTACAATCCAATGAAAGCTCATTGGTGCCAGGGCTCAGTTTAGGACTGGGTCATGGCTCCTTGTTCAAAAGTTCTACTAAAAAACTTTATTATTAATTTTTTTGGCAAAGTTGACTCTGCAAAGTTGTGAGCATCAGAGAGGGCTGAAATGTTTCAGTATGCATAGGGAGTCGCTGCTGCCAAAGGGAACACTCTAAATAATATGGGAAATGAATATGCACATATTAACTATTCCATTATGCTGTGTGATCATCTTTGTCATTTTTAGGATATTAAAATCTGTTGCAAAAAAAGAAAGTTCTCCTTACCGAGTTTAAAAATGCTTCCAGGTTTCTTCCACTGCCCTGGAGCTATAAAGACCCATAATAAAATCAACCTCCTAATGTGCTGGGTGCTTTCATTAGCATAGATACAGAAAGGATGGAAACTTTATGCCCAGAGGCTGAAAAACTCAGCACACAGACACAAAACTACTGATATGGAGGTAAGGTGAGAACCCCAAGAGCTTCCTCTCTCTACCACGCCACTGCTCGGCCTCGGTGTTCCCAGATACGGTCCTTGGAGCTGCAGACATGTGCCCCACACCCACCCTATGGCCCCAAGGTAGCACTGTTTCTCATAAGACATGGTTCTCTGCTCTTTCATGTCCATCACTCCTCTGGGAACAGTCATCAGACCTCTGCAGGGTGAAGCTTTGTCCCCCAACCCCCACCCACCACCAGAGGAGACCCAGGCAGCCCCTGGTTCCTGTGGAGGGCTTGCTGAGCCTGGTGTCTCCTCTTACACCTGCCCCATTTCTTCTGTTCAGGCCCGAACTCTCACTCTGATGTCAAGTGGCAGAACTTTCACTTTTCATCTTAGATTTTGTGTCCTCCAGCAGTCCCACCACACCCCTTACTGACAGCAGAGGAAGTGAGTGTCTGACTCTGGTACCCAGTACCCAGCGCATAGTGGATGCTCAAGTATCTGAAGAAGGAAGTCAGTTCCCACTGAGAACTTCAGTCACAGGCACCGCCAAAACAAGCGTCACTTCTGGTTCACGTCAAACTCACCTTCCAAAGCTTGCTGCCGTGACCTCCCCGCTTCTGCGGAGCTGCCTTTAACCCTCATCCACTGGGCTTGCTGTGCCCCGGGTATAAATGAATGGGTTTGCTCTGCCCCTGGTATAATTCCCACCACCCCCCTTCTGACAGCATTCTGGTATATCTCTTCCCTCTTCCCCAATGATAAGAGCAGCACGAGGGTGGAGACGTGTCTGTTTCCTCCTCATACCTCAAGGGCCCAGCCCAGGGCCTGTGGTGTGGCAGGTACTCACTGAGGTGTCTGTCCACAGGAACCTCCTTGGGAGGGTAGAGTTGGGGAAGGGCATAAACCAACCGTAAGAAAGCTTAGCCCAGAGGAATCCCCATGCTTCCGGTCATGAGGTCCCTGACACCCCAGAACCCAGGACAGCCAGGCCTCAGTCTATGAGAAAGGGCATGGTCTTAGTAGGGAGATGGGAACAGAGCTGCCAACTGGGAGAGACACGCCACTGCGGAGGCTGGGAGCGGGGTGGGTGGGCAGACGGCTTCGGGAACATGCCTTGAGTGGAGGTCTGGGCCTGGCACCCAGCAAGTGCTGGGGAAACGTTTGTAGAACTGAGTTGAACAAACTAGAAAATGCTGATTATCTGTTCCTCTAGCTGCAGAGAGGTCAGCTTCCCTCCAGGGCACTTTGCAGGCAAATTATCTCAGGACACAGCCTATTTCCTCTAATGAGGCTTCTCCCCTTTGCAGCTCTGCCCCCAGGAGCAAGGGAAGCGGGGCAGTGCTTAGAGCCGGCCTGGTGCCTGCAGCAGGGCAGCGCACGCAGCTCTCTTCCCTAGATGGTATGGTCAGCGCCTATCACCACCCTCAGCAGGGGCATGGTCTCAATGACTTCTTGGGCCCCAGAATCAAAGCAAAGCAGCAAAGCAGCACCTCCAGAGGCCTCTCTGCGGAGAATGGAAGAAGCAAGCAGGGAGTCCAGCTGAGTTATGTAACCAGCTTCCTTGGAGTCAGAGGCCCTGGCTTGTCACAGCCCAGCACTGCGGGGAGGGGCGTGGGGAGGCCGAGGTGGCTTTGGTCCCCTCCTTTGCTGCCTCTCCTCCAGACCTCACAGACCTCCGAGGCAGGCACTGCCTTCCAAGTGCCCCGGCTTCAAGCAGGCACCTCCCGCTAGGGGTTGAGAACCAGGAGGGGCTGTTGTTTGAGTGTGTGAAACAGAGGCCTGCTGGCTTCCTTGGCAGAAAATCAGGCCCTTGGCTCTACACCCGGCCCCAGGGGGTGGGGATAAAGAAGAGAAGCCTGGGACCCTCCGTGATGCCCTCCCCTGCCCCAGCTTCCTGACCCCCAAGCTCTCCCCACTTCCCCCTTGGAGAACCCACCATAAGTGAGGGGCCAAAAGGGAGGGGGGCCCCATCTGCCCCAGCACCAACTGCTCCACCCTCCCCTCCCTTGGGCAATATCACTTCCCTTTCCAGCCATCATCTGACCTTCTCCTCCTGCCCAGCACAGCCCCCCACCCCCGCACACCCAGCAGAGCACACAGTCCTGGGCAGGACAGGAAGGGGGAGGGGATGCAGAAAAGAGGAGGCAGAAAGAAAAGATTGGGTCCACAGCCAGTCTTAAGAGTCACAATGACTTTTATCAAATCCCTACCCTCTCTGCCCATAGCAACTACTTGCAATAGAGGATATTATTATCCTTATTTCACAAATGAGAAAACTGACACCCAGATTGTTTAAGACTCTCACCCAAGGTCAGGGAGCAATACTGCTATACAATAAAGCCAAGTCTCTGTGATTCTGAGATCCATACTCTAAACCTGTGGCTTTACCTTCAGGAAACCCCATTCCTACACTCATAGGGTGCTTCTTAGGAAATTTCTAGACTGTTGGAAAGGATACTGCACAACCTTAAATGGTCACTCGCTGAGGACACTAGTTTGGGAGCCACAGGGCAGTCAGGAGGACTGAGCAGGGACAAGGGCACGACAGAGGCCGAGGACTTGCCCACTGCCATCTACGCCCTTCCCTTGTGATTAACCTACAGAGACTCAGTCTCAGGCTGGGTCAGTCCCAAGCACGGCCTGCCCCTTTCAGAAGACAGGGCTGCGAGAGGCCAAGCTACTGGGCAGAAACACAGTCTGTGTTGACGCCTCCTCCCCTACAAGCTGTTAAACCAAATCAAAGGGTTCCAGGGATCTTCCAAGCCAACCCTTTCCCCCTGCTGCTTGACATACGGAGAAACTGAGGTCCAAAGAGGAAAAGCAGTTTGTCTACGATGTCACAGGTACAGTGACCAAGTGGAATCCCTGCCTCCCAGACTAGATGGCTGCTCTGATTCATCTCATTCGAGTGCGGCCCCCAAACAGCACCCTCTCTCATCCGGCTGTCCCTCTCCCTGCCTGCCCCCCACCCTCTCTCCCCATTTCCTACTTCTTTTCCCAGCTCAGCTCAGCAGGCCCAGTGTCTGAACTCTCCCTGCGTGGAGCATCCCTCTCCTTCCCATGACTCTTCACCACCCTTCTCCCTCCCCTCTGCTGGACCGAGAAGCAGTGCTGGGTGGTTAATTAGCTGATTATGACCGAAGCCTGCTGGATCCGGTGCCCAGAACTCTGTCCTCAGTAATTAGGTGGGTTCTGAGTACTTGCCTAGTGGGAAGCTGTTGGAGAGAACTGTACTCTGCCAGCAGGCAGAGGGAGGGCTCTCCAGGTGCATAAAGAGCTCCTTGATCACCTCTGGGTCATCGGAAACCATGGTCCCCTCCTCAGGTCAGGTCAAACCACACTGGACATACTGTAGCCAGATTTAGATGTCCATCCTAAAGGGTGATGGACTACCCAGACCCAAGAGAGGCTCCATCAATGTCTGAGGATGGGTCTGATGAACAGAGCCCACCCTCTCCTACAGGCCAGGAAGTGATGGCTGGGCACGTGTTGAGGAAGTAGAATTTAGACAAGCAGAGAGAAGAAAGGATGGCATTCTTGATGGTGGGAGCAGGAGGAACAAAGGCAGAGAGGTCGGAATGAGCCACCGATCCCCTCGCCAGGTTGCCTGAACACACGTTCTCCTAGCAAAGGTAAAGCCGTCATCCTGTGCCTTACGTCCTTTGGATTACAGAGAATAATCTAATGCCTGTGACTCTGGGCCATCGTTAGACATTTCAGAGTCAGCAATGGTGTCCCTCTGTCCTCACCCACCCCACTGCCCTCTTCAAGTGTACCTTTTCTTGGTGGAACACCTACATTAGCCTCCTTCACTGAACAAATATTTACGGAGCTCAGTAACACACCAGGTCTACACAGGTGCAAAGGGACAACAGACTTGGGCCAAGTGCCCTTGGTCTCACACAGAGGATGTCATGAGTGTGCAAATAACCAGGACCTACAAAGAGACAGAGGCATGAATGCCAAAAGAAAGAGAGAGAGAACGAATATACAGTAAAAAAAAAAAAAAAAAAGAAGTCCCAAGGCACTTGGAGATCAGTGAGGGCTTCCTAGAGGAGGAGGCCATGAGTGATTCAGGCTTTGAAGGACAGGAAGGGCATTGTGAACTAACCTGATGTAACACTGCACTTGTGCCAGAGGCTATCTCCTAGCTGTACCTATTTTAACTCATTTAATCCTCAAGACAACCTATAAGGCAAACACCATTGCTACCTCATTTTACAAGTGAGGGAGTTATGGCAGAGAAGGGGTTAGTCACCAGAGGTTGCCAGGCTGGGAAGTGGCAAGCTGGCATTTGAAACCAGGAAATCTGGTTCTTCCTAGAGCCTAACCACTATGCTAATCAATCTGTAATATATGCTAATCAGGTCACAGAGGAGGCTGTGGGCACCTGAGGAGGGCATGGCCTGGGCAGAGAAAATGAAATGTCCCAGGACCTGCTCGCCTGCCAGTTCCTGCAGGTGATTTGAGGGGTGGAAGGCTGCAGAGGCAAGGACCTGGTCCCACAGGGAAGAAGGCAGCCTACAGCCATCCAGGCCCAGCTCACCAGTGATCTCAGTCCCACTGCTGTGTGGCAGAGGCCTGAACTGCCCAGTCCCCCATTTCTGCCCTCCAGAAGGAAGGTCACCCCCAAACCCACTAGCAGCACACAGGAAACACTGACTCCAGAAGA
Source organism: Antilocapra americana (assembly GCA_007570785.1). Lineage (NCBI taxonomy): Eukaryota > Metazoa > Chordata > Mammalia > Artiodactyla > Antilocapridae > Antilocapra > Antilocapra americana. Next base: position 340,586 of record ML663009.1, on the reverse strand, counting down.
AGAGCTTCATACCCTCTGGCTGATCTGACTTGCATAGGGACACCAAGTTTCAGAGAGGGTGAATGTCGTGCCCAAGGTCACACAGCACTAAGAAAGCATCAGAGAGAATCTCTCACCCTCCTGGGATTGCACAGCCTGGCAGTCCACGAGCCACCCCTTCCGTGGTCCTCTGCCAAAAAGCATCCACGCCCACTGATGGCACCAGCTGGGAGGGAAGGGGGTGAGGCTGCAAAACGATGAGGAAGACCAGTTTGGAGCCAGAGACTCAGGGCCAGGATGAAGGGAGCACCTGCCTTGTGTGGGGCCACATTCATTCACCTTCTGGGCCTCTGAGTGCACCTGGAGAGAGAGGCCGGAGCCAGCATGGCCACCGAACCACTCAGACCTTGAGTAAGGAGTCCTGCCTCTTGCTGCCCTGACACAGACCCCAGCACCCCACCCCACCCCCGCTCCAGATCCCTCTCCAGTCACGGGAGGACCCACTGGCTATGGTCTCAGCCAGGCCAGACCCAGCCCTAGGCAGAGGGAAAGCGACTCCAGGGCTGTGGTGAATTCAATCACACAGAACTCCAGGACCTGTCTGGTCTGATCCCTGGGGCCGGGCCTCCCAGGGGCCTCATCTGGCACTGGGTCTCTTGGGAAAGAACAAGTAGTTCCTCTCAAGTGGGACTAAAGATGGGGTCAGGCCCAGGAAGGAGGGGGTGCATCTCCAGAGAGATGGCCCTGCCAGGGCCCCTTGGGGGGGAGGGGGCTGGGACAACAGTGTCTTTGTTCCCCTCTCAAAAGCAGCCGCCCTGTCTTGTCCCACTCCCTCTGTTCTATATCCCCCTACTAGGATTCAAGCCACCCCCGGAGTAGGACCCATCCTGCACACAGGCGGGAAGGACGATGCTGAGGACCCATCAGGGTGCCCTGTTCTAATCCCAGCAGGGCTCATCCTGAAGACATGTCCCACCCCCAGAAGCTCCCTGCCTGATATTGGATGGAGTCAGGGCTTCCACCTGCAGAAGCCTGTGCAATGGGGGGAGAACCAGGCTTCATTTGCAGGAAGCCCATTCTGATAGGAGTAGTGCTCTTCTCCTTCAGGACTTCCTAATCTGATGGAGGCAATCCCCCAGCACCGGGTCTTATCTGGGAAATACGGCTTCCATCCTCAGCATTCTCTAATGGGAGAGACCCAGGGAGCCCCTGGGCTGACAGCAGAGGCAAGACAGGAGGAAGCAGTTCAGTCCAGTCAACACATCCCTGCCAGGCATCTCCTATGAACCAGATCCAGAGCTGGACAATGGATGAGCCAACAGGAAACAGAAATAGCCCCAAATCACAAGGAGCTCACCAACTGGGGAACAAAGACATGTGCGTTATGAAAACCTGAGTAGCAAGTGCCTTGAAACCTACCCACTTCAGCACCAAGAGCCCACTCGCCAGGCCTGCTGCCTCACCCCTCCCCTGCCGTGGACCGTGGCGCTTCCTTTTGTCCAGAATATCTAAGCCTTCCGCATGTCCCAGGACCCAGTTCAGGGGGCACCTTCTTCCAGGAAGCCTTTCTCAAGACCTTCTGCCCGATTCAGCACAGCCCCTCTCTCAGGAGCCAGCATAGACATTCCCCGCTGTGACCATCTCACACCTCTGCAGTGTCCCTCTCAGTCCTCGCTGAGCCTCATCCCCAGGTCCCCACACCCAGAGCCCCCACTGCCCCCAGCCCAGGGCCTCACACCCTTCTTCCAAGAGGCTCTCTACCAGCTCCAGACAGAGAAAAACAAGGTCCTTCCCTTCTCTCCTCTGCCCACTGTGGCCCAGCTCTGCCCTCACGGCTCCATCAAAACCCCTCTCCACAAGGTACTAGCCACTGCCTTCTGCCTAAATGCCAGGGGTCTTTCCCAGTTTCATCCTCTGCTGGTCCTTCCCTGCCTTGTGGCTCCCAGGACACAGCCTCCCCTGTTCTTTCCCTTCTCCTCTCTCCACCCTTATGCGTGCTCTCCAAAGCCTCAAATGCCTTCAGCCGCCCGCTCTTCAAACGCTATACCCTTCTCCCTGTGCCATATCATCCACAATCGCCAAGTCAAACACCATCTCTAAGCTGAAGACTCTCATAACGCTTGCTTCCCATGTCCATCCCTACCCTGAGATCTGGACCCATTTATGCAGAAGACCCCTGATATCTTCCTCAACTTCCAGCCTGGCTCCCTGCCAAGGTGCCACCCACTGCCAGTCTCATTAGACAGCCAGCATGGTCACTGCGGAGGATGGCCTGGCAGAGGCCAGAGGCCACTCAGGATGTGCTGACTCCTGGCCTGTTAGTCTTCCACTGCTGCATCCCCAGTGTATGGCACACCCACAACTCAGGACCCCTGAACCCATGCCAATGGGAGGCTTCAACCCTGGGCAAGGAGGCCCAAGCTCAGAAGGAACACAGCTGTGGAAAGGTCTGTGGCCCAGGGGCCAGCCTAGAGCCAGGGATCACAGACGATGGGTCAGGCTCAATGCTTCCACTCCCAGCAGTCCCATAAGTGACTCTGGCCGAAGCCACAAGACTTCCCCCATGTTCCAGCCAAGATGGGTCACACAGCTTAACCACCAAGAGAGACCAAGCCAAGTTTCACAGAGAGCTTGTGATTACATGTCCCCATCACACCCACCCTCCTTCCTTGCCAAAAAAGAAGAGTTCATAAACATCTGTAGAAAAGGAAATATCACTCCATCCCATTGTCTCTCGGGAAGTCCTTCTTATTGTCCAACTTTGATCCTTTACATTGCCAGTTGAGTTTGTAACAATAGGAAGAAACAGAAGGGATGCTCTGTTTCTTGAGAATGGGGGTGCCAGGGAGGTAGGGGAGGCCACTTGTGAGCCAGACAATCCCCTCCTTCTGGGTGAAAGCACAGAGCAGCAGGGCAGAGAGGCCTGGGTTCAAAAGCTCATTGAATGAATGGCAGTGAACAAATTATTTCATCTCTCCTAGTCTGTTTCCTGGTATAGAAAATAGGAACAGTTCTTACACTAATAGAATCAGAGGGAAGACCATGAGATCATGCATGTAAATCTGGCACATGCCAGGCACAGGACCAGTACGGCTAATAGACTTAACCCCCTTGTTCATCTTTCTCAGTTCCATTCTCACCAGAGGCTTAACTTAAATCTTGCTTTCTCCTAGGCTCCTCCTCAGCCTCCCCACTGGGCTCCCTACATCCAGGCCTGCCCCTCTTTCAGTTCAGTTCAGCCACTCAGTCGTGTCTGACTCTTTGTGACCCCATGGACTGCAGCACACTAGGCTTCCCTGTCCATTACCAACTCTCAGAGCTTGCTCAAACTCATGTCCATCAAGTTGATGATGCCATCCAACCATGTCGTCCTCTGTTATCTCCTTCTCCTGCCTTCAATGTTTCCCAGAACCAGGGTCTTTTCCAATGAGTCAGTTCTTCACCTCAGGTAGCCAAAGGCACCTTGCCACTGCCAAAGGCATCCTTCTGAAACACAAATCTGCTCCCATCCCTCCCCTCCCCACACTTCTCTCTGAGTCAAGGGGCACTTCAAGAGAAAACCTCTCCTTAGCTTGACATCCCAGGCTGTTGATAACCAGCCTGTGTTCACTCTCATCAGTCGCCCCAGCCCAACCTGCAGGCGGCACGTGTTGCCTCGTGTCTTCAAACCTTGTCACATTCCTCACCCCACGTCAGGAATGATGTCCCCAGCCCCACCTTCTTGCTCCAATGCCATCTCCTCAGGAAAGCATCCCTCACCATGCCCCCTGCCAAAACTGTGTTGGGGACTCCTCTTTTGGCCTCCAGCACATGTCTCCCTGCAAGATAATCACTCACTTTGCTCTCAGTCTTTTGGAAACCAAGTAGAGCCATTCATCTCTGAACTGCCAGCCCCTGCACTTGGTCAATGTTTGTTGAATGGCTGTCTGATCGCTCCATGAGTGCTTGTTAGAAGAGTCATCATACCACCTGTAATTTATCCTATCCAGATATTCATCTCCTCCCCTCTTTCCCCCCTGACCCTGGAACTTCCTCAGGTGCAGTGACTGTTTCTGATTCATTCTCATTGTCACTTTCATGTCGGGGTGGCAAATCCAGGTGCAGGATGGATACAAGACTCCTGATCCTTAGAGTATCAGACATTTGCCATCTCCTCGTCTAAGTCGGAGATAAAGTAGAACCCTATGCTTTACGGAAAAAGGCAAGGCATAGCTTATTATTGATTGTGTCTTTTGCTTCCAAATTACTCAGGAAATTTGTCTGGAAGGGAGAGGGAGGCCTCCTGGGACTACAGGGGGGCCTGAGAGAGAACGGGGCCACCATCCCATGGACTACAGCCAGGCCTAGGCGCCAGGCTTCCAGCAGCACCTCCTTCCCTGCCAGGTGTATTCAGAAAACACAGGGAGGACCCTGAAAATGTTCCGTATGGAAACTACGATTTACAGGCGGGAAAGCTAAGGTCCTCAAGCTCCCAGTGACTTAGAGGCACAGCAGGCAAGTCATGGAAAATACCTAGCTCCAGAGATAGGGTCTCCAACAGGTGCCCATCCTGCTGACAACCTATGCCAGCAGGAGAGCAACGACACTTCCTCCAAGTCACAGTGAGGCTAACCAAGGCCCAAGAGGGGCTGAGTCACCCTGATGGCGAAGCAGCACAAAAGGGACGACAGGGAGGGGGAAGGGCTTCTGGCTCCCTGCAGGGAGAGAAGTCCCACCTCCCTAATCAGGAAGATCTTGTCATTGGGGTACCTGAACGTGGTGGAAGAGACTCCCACGTGCTCCTCTGAGGACAGAGACCTGGGTCCCAGGTGAGCCGACTGCAACGGGGGCTAGCCATCAAGGTGAATGCAGATGCCTCGCCATCTTCTGCAGCCTCCACAACCAGCTGGGCCTCCACCCACAGAGCCAGCCATCCCACCCAGACCTCAAACCATGGTCCACCAGGGGCTTGACAGTGCCCAATAGCGAGCTCCAGAGAAACGGATCAAGTAGACTCCAGCCTCTGGCCCCTCTTGACCTTAAGCAAGTCAGGGTAACCCCTCTAAGCTCTGGTTCCTCCTCGGGAAAACAGGAAGAGCAAAGTTAACCTCTTCGCAGAGCCGGCAGGAGGCAGTTTTTAAACCTTCAGAACACACGTTATCTCTGAGCCTCGGTTTCTTCCTCTGAAAAATGGAGCTAATCTCTGCTCTACTTCTCTCAGATTGTTAAAAGTGAGTGTCAGACGACAGTGAGTGTTACACTGCTTTGTCAGTGGTCCCGAAACATGATGGCCACGGAGGTCCTTTCTCTCTGGTCTATGAGCTCCCTGGGGAAGGAATGGGTCTTGCACACCTTTGTGCCCCACACCATGCCTCGTACACGCCAGGTGCTCTGTAAATAGTCATTGAAAGTAAGGAGAGAGTAAGGCAGGGCACAGAGAAAGAAGAGACTGGGGAGAAGTAGGGTACAAAGCTAGAAGAGGGTAAAGGAAGAAATGAATGAATAAGAGGGTTCGTGCCAAAGGGGTAAGAGGAGATACGGGAAAAGCTTCTATCTGAGCTGAAGGGAGCTGGTGGAGTGAAAGGGTGGATCTAGGGTGACAAAGATGCCTGCCTGACAGGGGCTTGCCCTGGGCCCCAGCCCTCCTCCCTTTTCTGTCCCAGTTTCCCATTTCAGAGGCAGACCTCTCCCTTTCTGCATCAAGGCAGGCTCCTAGGGAGACTGGAGCCCCCTCTCCCCACCCCCCCTGCTGAAGGAGATCTGCAGCCCTTGGGGAGATCAGAGGGAAAGGAAGCCCTGGACAGGAAGCATTTTTCCCAGGCTCCAGGGGGCCTTCCACCCGGTGTGGTGTGTTCATTTCCACTTCTCCACTTGTGGGGACTGGAGCGAGTGTGTCAGAGGCCCAATGGGCTGTTGACACGTGACCCGGGGTGTCTGTCTGGGCATTAGTCTGATGTGTGTCTGTGGGGGTCAGCACTGGTGTGGTCTTTTGAACACTTTGTTGGTGACAGACATGCCCACGTAAGTGTTCCTGTTGGTAAGGGTGACGGCATGGGTGTCTCAGTGAGAGTATTTGTTACCATGAGTGTAAGTGACAGTGTAGGTATCAGGGTAGGTCAACATGTGTACACCAGCATGAAGGTGTGTTAGCGCTGGTATATGTTGAAGTATGACTCATGTGTGCCCCCCCCACAAGAACATGTCAGCAAGAACGTGTTGATGAGTGTGTACCAGGGAGTGTGTGACAGTGTCACTGGATGTGCTGACATGTGGCAGTGAATGTCAGTGTGTGCCAAAACAGAGCGCCCATGGAGGAATGTGCCTGTGTGTTCACATGAGCGTGTGCCATTGTGTGTCAGCCTGCCCCCTGCGTCCCTGAGCCGGCTAGCCAGTGCTAGGTGTCCGCGAATGAGTGCGTGTGCGTGTGTCTCCGCGGCCAGGTCCCCGCGCCCCTGGCCCTGCCGGCGCCCCCAGCCCTGCTGGCGACCACAGGGGAGACCTCGGGTGGAGCAGAGCCGAGAGCCGCGGAGCCGGAGGTGGCGGAGTGGCTGCGCACGCACAGCCGGGACACGACTAGGACCCCCGCCCGCGCCCTCGCCCGGCTCGCCCCCGCGCGCGCCGGACCGGCCTCCGCCCGCACTCACCGCGTCCCTTTGTCGCCCATGGTCCGAGGCGGCCGCGGGAAGGTCCGCGGCGTCAGCGCCCAGGCTGGAAAATCCCCGGCCGACAGGAGGGGCGCGGGCCAGCCGGTTCCCGGCTCCTGCTCCGCCTCCTCCGCGCTCCGGGCCGCCGCCCCCGCCCGGTCCCGCCGCGCCGCACAGCGCCCGCCGCGGCCGGGGCAGGGAGCCGGGGAGCCGGGGAGCCGGGGAGCCGGGGAGCCGGGGAGCCGGGGAGCCGAGCACCCGAGCGGGGAGGGCCCGCGGGGCCGGTGTGCGCGAGTGTGCGCGCCGCCCAGCCGGCCGCTGGGCAGGGCCCAGGCGCGTCAGGGCCCGGAGGTCGGCATTCAAGGTCCACACGAGTGCTGCCCCGCGTGTGTGTGTGTACGTGAGGGCGCACGCTGGCTGGGTATACGTGCGCGTGTGTGAACGCGAGGGTGCGGGTGCGTGTGCACCCCTGTGTGCACCGCCGAATGGGGTGCTCGTCTTTGTGCAGTGTGCGTGTGTGCAGGCGCGCTCCCCTGCACACGGCGGGGGGCGGGTGGGGGGCAGCCTTTGCCTGTGCGGGGATGTGGACGCCAAGGTGCGCCTGCAACCCCAGGGCGGAGCTCCAGGCGGCTCCCCGGGTAGGGTGGGGGGGTCGGTAGGAAACAGGGTGCAGGCGGTGGCCTTTGCCCTACGCCCCACCCTACCCTCACCTCACCTCCCCGCCCTTCTGGAGAGAGAACACCCTACCACACCACAAGGACAGGAAGAAGGGGCGGAGGGGGCTGGAGCAGGCAGTGTTAGCGCTGGGGAGCTGATGAGGGTGGGTGGGGGACCCGAGGGACCCGAGGCGAGCCGGGGTAGCTGTGGTGACTGCTCCGGAAGAGGAAGCATGGTGAAAAGAGGAGATAAGGAAGGGGGCCTGAAGCTGGCCGGCTGTGGCCTGGGAGTCTGACCTGGCTGAGTTGCATAAGGGAAGAGTCCCTACCTAGCTTCATGGTCTGTTGCGGGTGACCCTGGACCCCAGCCCTCCCAGAGCCAGTCTACAAACATGTGACGTGGGACATTAACACCAGCCTGTGGAATTGTCCCTAGATGTTCACTGGCCTACCCTGAGTGCCTGATGCACAGTAGATGTCCAGTGAATGTTAGCATGTCCATTTGCAGGCTTCTCTGGTGTCTTGCAAAATCCTGCCTGGGACCCTGCTTTGTCTGAGATCCATTCCCCCTTTGCAGGTGGTGGGAGCGTGTGAGGTCTTTCCCACCCCACTCACTGCTGGGATTTGGCTAATTGGCCCTGTTAGAGCCCTAATATTGGTATATTAATGAGAGGAAAGGAAGTTATCATTTACTCTGATGTGATTGTGGGTCTGTAAACATCTCCTGTAATTATGCTCAGAAGCAGTTACCTATGCTGCTTATACATAATCGGGGAAGGATATCCCAGTGTAATCAAATATAATTGTGTTCAGATGGGCAGATGGTTGAGGCGGAGCCCTGTTGATGGGCAGACAGAGTGGTCCAGGGTCTGGGCAATGTTAGGAATTGGGAGAGCTGGATTAAGGCCCAGAACCTTCCTCCTGGCCTCGGCCTCTGGGCTTCACCCTCACTCCCACAGGAGAAGGAGAGGAAGCCACCTGCTGTTTCTGTCGAGGTTGGGGACTTGAGAGACAATCACCAGAGTCCAGCATGATGACAGGAGGCTTACCAAGTGAGCCGGAGAGGACTTTAACCACTTTGGAGGGGCTAAGTCCGTTCATTCTCTGCATCCATTTCCCCACCTAGAAAACATGGGTTCAGTCCTACCAAATGATTTCCAGGGCCTCTCTTCATGATGATGCCTAAGGCACCTGGATTTTAAAATTCAGCCAAATTCAGCATTTGACTCAATAAGTCTTTGTGTTTAGTTAACTATAAAACGTAATGTTATATGGGGCTTCTCTGGTGGTCCAGTGTTTAAGAATCCACTTTGCAATGCAGGGGACACCAATTTGATGCCTGGTCTGGGATGATCCCACTTGCCACAAGGTAACTGAGCCCTTGCACCACAACTACTGAAGCCTGTGGGCCTAGAGCCCACCCTCCACAAGAGAAGCCATTGCAATGGGAAGCTTGTGCACCACAACTACAGAGTAGCCCCTACTCTCTGCAACTAGAGAAAGCCCATGCCCAGCAATAAAGACTAAGCACAGCCAAAAATAAATAAATATGTATATTTTTTAAAAGATAACATTCTAAATTACTACCCTAGTAAAACAGTTCAGAGAGATGTATCACATGGTGTCAGGTAACTCCTGCTCTCACATAGCTCTTCCCAGCTCAGTATGGAAAACATGGCTGTAATGTTCTAGGGACACTGAACGTTGCAGGGTTTCAAGTACATCCCCCTTTCTACAAACCTATAAATATTATGAGGGAGTGTATGGGTACCTGGCACTGTTTGATGCTCACAATTCTATGAGATTAACATTCTTTTCCTTTTTTAAAAAATGACATGAGCAAACTGATACTTGGAAAAACTAAGTAGTTTGCCCAAATCCATTGCCTCTTCTGAACCTTGGCCTCTGATTCCTCCTCCCCACTGTGTAAGTGCGTCTTAAGTCACTTCAGTCGTGTCTGACTCTTTGCAACCCTGTGGACTGTAGCCGCCAGGCTTCTCTGTCTATGGGATTCTCCAGCAAGAATATTGGAGTAGGCTGCTGTGCCCTTCTCCAGGGGATCTTCCTGAACCAGGGATTGAACCCGTGTCTCCTGCATTGGCAGGAGAGATCTTAACCACTAGCGCTACCTGGGAAGCCCTCCTCCTCTGCTAGCCTTCCCTAAAGTGAAACTAATATTGGTAGAGTCAGAATCTGGCCCTTGATTCACTCCTGATTCAGTAACTGTTTATTGAATGTGCCATGCATGGTTCTGGGAACCTACAAATCATGGTCATTAAGACAAATGAACCTGTCATTTCAGTGAGGGTTCCTTCTGAGAGAAGAGTTTACTTGCCAGGACCTTTGGATAATATAGTTATTCCTAGTAGAATGAAAATTAATAAAAATAAATATAAAAAGTCTAATTTCAGTCAGTGATAGGTGTTATAAAGGAAATAAAAGTGATAAAACAAAGAGTGATGGAGGCAACTGTCGTAAGAAAAAGGTTCTTCAAGGAGAGGACCTCTGGAAAGGGACCTGTAGATGAGGACTCAGTGATGTGTATTGTATGGGGAGAGGCAGGAGAGGAGCCACCCAGGCAGAGAGAACAGGAAGTACAGAAGCTGGGCTTTCCTGAAGCACACGAGCAAGGACAGGGTACCTGGGTTTCTGTGAACAGAGAAGAATGGTGGGGATTGTGCAGAGCTTGTCGCTGGGGCTGAGGAGTTTGCGGAGCCAGTGGAGGACTTAGGAGATGAATAACTGTGCCTTATTTACATTCTTAAAGGTCACTGGCTATTGGATGGAGATGTTTTGGAGCAAGACAGGAGCAGAGGTGGGGCATCCCATTATTGCAGCAGGTCAGAGAGAACTGCTGGCTGGCCTAAGGTGACACAGCAGAAATGAAGAGAAGTAAAGGGGTTCGTCTATATTTGGAGGTAACAGTCAACAGCACCTGCTGAGGGATGGACTGTGGACAGCGGATGGTCCAGGATTGTGCTAAGATTTGAGGCAGGTCTGCTTGTTCCACCCTCCATGCAGCCCACCTCCCTGCACATTTCTCCAAGGGCACTGATGCTTGAGAAGCCTGGAGGCCCCCTTCCTTCCTCTTTCAGTTTATTTGTAATATATCGTCTGCTTAAAAACAAGAGTGATTTTTCTAAAGGGTAGATAGATTCTGTAACTGAGGTGGTCATCTTCAGGTATGTCCCAACTTGGGCCAGTCACATCCCTGAAATTTATTACTCACGATAACTTTTTTATCAAGGAGAGAGGGAGGGAGAGATGGAAGGAGGGAGAGAAGGGAAGGGAAGAGAAGAGAGAAAAGTACTATTACTGGTTTATAGATGAGAAAACAAATGCTCTGGAAGGGAAAGCATCTAAGCCAAGGACATAACAAGTAAAAGAGCTGCAGCTCACACCTAAAACCTCTGCTTAGCTGGTCAGGTAGATGAATGTCAGACTGAAGTGTGGGTGGGTGGGTGGGTGAATGAGTTTTCAGCTCCCTCAACAAAGGATGTGAGGCTGACTGTTACACACCTTTGAGGTCTTAAAGGTGAATAAACCTTTCACCTACCTCTGCCCCGAGCAGAAATCTGGATGTCATCTTTGACTCCTCTATTTCCTCCACTCAACCCATGTCAAACTAGTCCCCTACTTCTACCTCCTAAGTGTCTCCCAATAAGCTGGAGATGCAGGCAGGAGCAAGACCATGCTGATACTTGAGGGTTGTGTTAAAGAATTTGGTCTTTATCCAAAGATCAATAAAGAAGCTTTGAAAGATTTTAAAGAAAGCGGTTACATGCTCAGACATGTGTTTTGAGGAGATGGCTCTGGATGCTGTATGAAATGTGGATTGGACATGGGCCAGGGGGATGTGGAGGGGGAGATCAATTAGGAGGCAGTGTCAGCCATTTAGGGAGGGATGATAACTGCATTCCAGGGAGAGGACACTCAACAGCTGCAAAGCTAGGAGGGAGAAAGGAAAGGGCATGACACTTTGGAAGGATTCAGATGAATCTGTGGCCAAAACACAGAGAAGGGAGAGGAGGAGCTGCGAAGGAGGATGGGGGCCATATCCTGAGGAAGCAGGCTTACAGATGGGTCAGCTCCCTATTAAAAGAGCAGGGACTGTGTTACATTTGTCTAACAAGATCTGTGGATTGTCCAACAAGATTGCTTTGTGGTGAGATTATGATGGAGGACAATTCAAAGTTCCTTTTTTTCCTAAATTTAAAAATGTTTTGTTTTTGACTGCTCTGGGTCTTCATTGCTGTGCACGAGCTTTCTCTAGCTGCAGCAAGTGGGGGCTGGTCTCTAGTTGTGGAGCTAGGGCTTCTCAGTGCAGTGGCTTCTCTTGTTTCAGAGCATGAGCTGTAGGGCACCGGCTCAGTAGTTGTGGTGCACAAGCACAGTTTCCCTCTTGGCATGTGGAGTCTTCCTGGAACAGAGAGAGAACCTGTGTCCCCTTCACTGGCAGGCAGATTTTCAACCACTGGGCCACCACGGAAGTCCTCAAGGTTCTTACTTATGATCATAGAAACCGATTCTGATTGACTTACTTATACAAAGAACTTATTGGCAAGACAGCCATGTAGCTACTACTGCTGAACGATGGATTCCACAGCTTGTGTCCCCACTATTGCCAGAACCAAATTTAGCCCTCTTGTCGCCTTAGAAAACGAGATATGGCCACTGCCACCTCTGTCACTAGAGTGGATTCCGAGCTGGCTCTGCTTCTTTGAGTCAAAGTCCCCCATGCATCTGATCGGCTGAGCCTAGTCATGTGCCCTTGCCTTAAGTCATGTGATCCTACCCTTGCTATAAGGACACTGAGAAACTGTGTAGTTGGCATTTGTGATTTCATACTGCAAGGCAGGATTTCACTTACTCCAGTACCCAAAAAGAGGAGGATTCCCCAAACAGGAGTAAGGAGTTTCGAAGCTGAGTACCAAAGAAAATACAAATATCTGCTTTACTGTGAAATACAGTAGAAGGAACTTCCTCAGTTTAATAAAGAAAAGCTTTGAAGAGCTTACAATTAACATGATACTAAAGTTGAAATACTTACTGAATGCTTTCCCTGTAAGATCAGGAATAAGGCAAGGCTTTCAGTCCTCACTTCTATTAAATTCGGTACAAGAGATCCTATCTATTGCAATTAGGAATACAAAGAAATAAAAGGCACAAAGATTGGAAAGAGATAAGTGGAGCTGTCTATATTTGCAGATGATATGGTTGTTAGCATAAAAGATACTAAGGAATATATGAACTACTAGAATTAATAAATTAAGTCAATAAATAAGAATCTGTTGTGTTTCCATATACTAGCAGGAAAGAACTGAAAATGAAATTAAGAATTCTGTCTACAAGAGTATCGAAAAACATAAAATCCTTATGCATAAATTTAACAAAAGGCATTCTAGATCTTTACCTTTCACTGAAAAGCATAAAACATTGTCGAGAAAAATTTAAAGAGATCTAAAGAAAGAAAGAAACATACCAAATTCATGGCTTAGGAGACATTACTAGGCTGTTATTGTCCCCCCCAAAATCAATCTATATGTCAATACAATCCAAATCAAAATCCCCATAAGCTTTTCTTTTTTTAGTATGCCTTTGTGTGAGGAATTTATATGGAAAAAATTAAATCCATCTTGGGGGAGAAAGAAACAAAGTTGGAGACCCACACCCATGACTTCAAAACCTAACATTAAGCTATAATCATGAAGATGTAGCAGTCCTGGTACAAGGACAGACGAATAAATTAAGGGAAGGGAAATAAGACCACAAATCAATCGTCAACATCCCCTTATGGATTGTAACCTTCATATTTTTATCTGAATCTGTTTGGTCCCTTGATGTGTCTTCAGAGTCTAAATAGGTTAGAATTAATGAGTGTAACGTAACAACAGCCAGAATGTGGCACATAGTAGATGCCCAATAAATAATTATTAAAAAGTGCATTTTAAGGAATGAAGTGGGAGTAACAATCTGGTCTCCTACCAAGGTCAAACTGTACTCCATCAGACATGCAGTTTTGGAGGCCAAGAAACTACTGTACCTTAATCTACCCCACACCACCTATCCTAGCTCCATTCCTTGGAGAATGGAATTGTCTTTCTTCACTGTAGCCATCCAGAAATCAGAATCACCAGCTCCTGGAGCTCCACCTTGCCTACCCTACTACTGCAGACCCTCCAAAGTTCAAGAAGCAGATCATGCTCTCAGCTCTAGAGCTGACACCCACACATCCTGGAATCCTTGGTCTCCTCCAGTAGAACACAGAAGAAGTGACAGGTGGAGCTAGTAATCACCCCCTTAGAAGGGTGACCAAATGCCTAGGTTTGCCCAGGACAGAGAGTTTTCCTGAGACAAAGGATTTTCTGTTTTAAAACCAGGATGTTCCTGTGTGTATGCTAAGTTGCTTCAATTATGTGCAACTCTTTGTGACCCCATGGACTGTTGCCCACCACACTCCTCTGTCCATGGGATTCTCCAGGCAAGAACCCTGGAGTGGGTTACCACGCTCTCCTTCAGGGGATCTTCCTGACCCAGGGACTGAACCCTCATCTCTTATGTTTCCTGCATTGGCAAGTGGGTGCTTTACCACTATTAAAACCAGGCTGTGTTGTTGTTCAGTCGCCAAGCAATGTCCAACTCACGCGACCCCAGTGACTGCAGTACACCAGGCTTCTCTGTCCACCATCTCCCAGAGTTTGCCCGAGTTCATCTCCAATGAATCAGTGATGCCATCCAACCGTCTCATCCTCTCTTGCCCTCTTCTCTTTCTGCCTTCAATCTTTCCCAGCATTGGAGTCTTTTCCAATGAGTCAACTGTTCACATCAGGTGGCCAAAGTATTGGAGCTTCAGCTTCAGCATCAGTCCTTTCAAAGAGTATTCAGTGTTGATTTCCTTTAGGATGGACTGATTTGATCTCCTTGCTTTCCAAGGGACACTCAAGAGTCTTCTCCAGCACCACAGTTTGAAAGCATCACTTCTTTGGCGCTCTGCTTTCTTTACAGTCCAGGGTTTTGTTGCTGTTCAATTGCTCAGTCGTGTCCAACTCTTTATGACCCCGTGGACTGCAGCATGCCAGGCTTCCCTGTCCTTCACCATCTCCTGGAGCTTGCTCAAACTCATGTCCATTGAGTCAGTGATGCCATCCAACCATCTCATTTTCTGCTTTCCTCTTCTCCTCCTGCTTTAATCTTTCCCAGCATCAGTCGTTTCTAATGACTGGGGTCTTTGTAGTCCAAGACACTGGTGGGGCAAACCAGAAGAGTTGGTCACCATACCTCCCAGGATTCCTGCGTCAACTTTCTTCATCTTGAAAAGGGAAGTCAAATGAACTGTACCCTTCCTGTGGTGGGGAGTACCCCTCTAGGGTCAGCAGTCTACTGTAAGGATCGATTTACATTTCAAGAACAAATATGGCTTCATGTCCCCAGCTCCAAAGCAGAGCCTGAAGCTCAGCAAGTGCTAGGTAAGCTGTTGGATGGAGGAAAGTGCTAGAGGAGCCGAGGAGAGGGGCCCTGCCTCTGGGAACACATCTACCCAAGCTGGGCTGTGTTCTGCAGCCATGAATTTGCACAGGACCAGCCTCAGCCAAACTCATCATTTCCTTTCCCACCCTGCGCATTCCATCAGAGACCCAGCTTTTGAACCAGTGTTCAATGTTTACATACATTTAAATTATGTTTATGAAGCATTGTTTTATAAAAGCAACATATATTTTTAGTGCTTTAATACAGAATGTTACTAAGGAAAAACTCAGTCTTACTCCACCCCGTCCCACCCAGCAGTAGGCCCCCTCTTTAAAGAAAACCCTGGCAGGTCCAGTGGTTAGGACTCTGTGCCTTCACTGCCATGGCCAGGCAGCCAAAAAATAAAACTAAAAATTAAAAGGTAAAAACAAAGGAAACCAGCAAGCTTTTTTGATTTGAGATGTGGTGGCTTTACTGTCATTAAATTCATCAAATCTAATTAATATGCATATACTTCTATTTCTTGATTTATCTGTTCATTACGGCTTCAAGCTCAATGAATCTTTATTTCCACTTTCATCCACTTTAGCTATATCCTGTGATTTCTACTATAAAAAAGGAAGAAATTAGCCCCCGTACTCTGCCCCATCTCTCCTCAGCCCCAAGCTTCTGATTCTGACTATAGCTACACTGTTACTTTTACATTCCCAAGAGTTAAAATAACCATAATTAACCATAATCAAATCTTTTGTGCTTTACCTAGAGAGTAATTCTGATCATTTAAATCCAATAAGCAGCATTTACAACTTTATGATTAGAAATAAATTCTAGGGAATTCTCTGGCAGTCCAGTGGTTAAGATTCAGCACTTTCACTGCCAAAGGCCTGGGTTCAGTCTGGTCAGGGAACTAAGATCCCACAAGCTCTGTGTCATGGCCAAAATAAAGAGATAAAGAAACTCTAATTTGACATTATATTGGATCCATTAAACAAGAAAAAGCTGTTAGTAAAAAGAATCAGAAAACAGGAAAGAGTTCTGGGAAATGAAATATATGATTGTCAAGATAAAAAATATGATTTAGAAATCTAGAAACTAGTGCCAGAAAGTAAGGAAGTGCTTAAATAAATAGGATGGGGTGTGTCAAAGGGACATAAGGAACCAGCCTGAAAGAGCTCTCAATAGCCAGAGCTGGGACAATTTGAGCAACAAAATAGTGGAGTACTAGAGTGTAACCCAAAGTATAATATAAATACACAGAGCCCATGCTGATCTAAATAAGTGATTGAATAAATAAATACATGGGGAGAAAGGGCAAATCTTCCTTACAGAAGAATTTCAAATAATGTATGTGGACCCTCCCCTCCAGACAGAGCTTAATTGTCTCTCTGTTTGTGAATGTGTGCTGGACTTAGTGACTCACTGCCAAAGAAGAAAGCGTGGAAAAGAAAAAGATAGTAAGTTCACACTGGACAAATCTGACAAACTAATCAAGTGATCACAGGTACCATCACCAGCCGATTGCATGTGGTGAGAAGGGCAACTCATCCCAGTCTAATCATGAGAAAACAATCCAAATTGAGGGACATTCTACAAAATATCTGACAAATTCTCTTTAATACTTTCAAAGTAACACAACAACAAAACAAATGAACAGAGACGAAAAGCAAGAAAAGACTGAGAAAGTGTCCCAGAGGATACTCAGGAGACAGGATAACTAAATACAGTGTGTTATGTTGGATTGAGTCCTAGAACAGAAAAAGGGTAGTGAAAAAGCTGTTGAAATTCTAATAAGATCTAACAAAGATTTGGAGAAATAAGAACAAAAATAAATAAATGGAACTACATGAACTAAAAACCTTTTGCACAGCGAAAGCAACTATCAACAAAACAAAAGGACAGACTGCCAGATGGGAGACTACATTTGCAAATGGTATATTCGATAAGGTGTTAATATCCAAAATACACAAACACCTAGAAATCAACATCAAAAAAAACAAGCAACCCAATTGAAAATGAGCAGAGGATCTGAACAGATGTTTTTCCAAAGAAGACATACAGATGGCCAACAGCTACATGAAAAGTTGATCGTCACTAATCATGGAAATGCAAATCAAAACCACAATGAAATATCATCTCACACCTATCAGAATGGCAATTATCAGAAAGACAACAAATAACAAATTTTTTGAGGATGTGGAGGAAAGGGACTCTGTGCACTGTTGGTGGGAATGTAAATTGGTACAGCCACTATGCAAAACAGTATGGCCATTCCCCCAAAATTAAAAATAGAATTACCATTTGATCCAGCAATTCCACTCCTGAGTGTTTATCCAAATAAAATAAAAATATTAATTTGAAAAAAATATATACACCCTGTGTTCATTGCCTCTTTATTTATAATAACTGAGATATGGGTGCAATCCAAGTGTCCATCGATAGATGAATGGATAAAGAAGATGTCACACGCATAGAATAGAAACTCAGTCATAAAAATGAATGAGGTCTTGCCATCAGGGATGACATGAATGGACCTGGAGGGTATTAAACTAAGTGAAATATCTCAGACAGACAAAGACAAATACTGTATCATTTCACTTATATGTGGAATCTAAAAAGCAAAGCAAATGAGCAAACATAACTAAACAGAAACAGAGTTGTAGATACAGAGAACAAACGGATTGTTGCCAGAAGGGAGGGGAGTGGTGGAAGAAGAGAAACAAGTGAGGGAGATTAAGGGCCAGAAACTTCTAGCTGCAAAATAAACAAGTCAAGAATTATATAACATCTTTGTGCGAGGACAGACAGTAACTAGACATATTGTGTCGAACCTTTCAAAATGTATAGAAATACTGAATCACTATGTTGCATGACAAGAACTAACATAATGTTGTAGGTCAGTTATACTTCAAAAACAAACATATAAGAAGAGACCAAGACTTCCTTCATGGTACAGTGGTTAAGAATCCACCTGCCAATGCGAGGGACCCAGGTGTGATCCCTGGTCTGGTCTGGGCAATTAAGCCAGTGCACCGCAACTGCTGAGCCCACATGCAGTAACTGCTGAAGCCTGTGTGCCCTCGAGCCCAGCTCCACAACAAGTGGGACCACAGGATTAAGTCTGTGTACCGCAACTGGGGAGCAGCCCCTGCTCTCTGCAACTAGAGAAAGCCGGCATATAGCAAAGAAGACACAGCACAGCCATAAATAAATTATTAAATAAATAAGGAGATCAGATTTATGGTTGCCAGAAGTGGAGGGTTAGAGGAGAGAGAATTAGATGAAAGTAATCAAAAGGTACAAACTTCCAGTTATAAATAATTACTAGGGACATAATGTAAAACATAGTATATATAGTTAACACTGCTGTATGTTTCATATGAAAGTTGTTAAGAGAGCAAATCCTAAGAGTTTTCATCACAAGGAAAAAATTACTTTCTACTTCTTTAATCTTGCCTCTGTATGAGATGATAGAAGTTCACTAAACTTGTCTACAGCCATACCACCCTGAACGCGCCCGATCTCGTCTGATCTCGGAAGCTAAGCAGGGTCGGGCCTGGTTAGTACTTGGATGGGAGAAGTTCACTAAACTTATTGTGGCAATCATTTCATGATGTACGTAAGTTAAATCATTATGCTGAACATCTTAAACTTAGGCGATGCTGCATGTCAATTATATTTCACTAAAACAGAAGCAGAAAAATTTTAAAGCAGAGGATAATATCATGGCCATAGGTTTTTATATTTCTATTTGTTTTTACTAAGGATTACTTTATCTTTTTTTTCAGGTTTCTTCTAACCATTAAGCCCATGGTATCTTAGACTATCAAAGGTATCAAAGGCAAAAGATGCTGCTTTCCCGCCACCTGGAAATCTTGAAACTTTCTTATTTTTAATCATCATTTGAGAGTTTTCTTTCTATGTAAATTAATCAAATGACATATTTATGGTGTCAGAAACTTGATTTGCAATTGGAATTGCATTTATTTCAGTTGATGAAAATAAATTAATCTTGATATATTCTTTTAAAAAACCTGACGTTTAGGTAATAGTAATGAATGAATGTTAATATGTTTATTTTGATGTACTATGGTAATGTAAGATGCTAATTTTATTTTTTTAATATTTATTTATTTGACTGTACTGTGTCTTAGTTGCTGCAAGATGCTAATTTTAAAGGAAGCTGGGTGAAGGGTGATGGGAACTCTCTGTATTATCTTTGCAACTTCTATATGAATCTAAAATTACTCCAAAATAAAAAGTTTATTTTAAAAATGCCTAGAAGCAAAAGCCATGGAATTCTCTAGGAATATAAACACAAAAAAGATTTTTTTTAAATAAGTGGGGAAAATCGAATCATAGATCATTTCAAGAGGCCTGATATTTTTCTAATGAGAAAAACAGAGAAAAGTGAAGACAGAAGCAAGAAAACGATCAGAAAAATAATAGAAGGGAAGTTCTCAGAGTGACAAAAACAAAAAAACCCAAACCACCTTTAGATCAAAAGTGCCCATTGATGTGAATTCCCTAACAGTCCAGTGGTTAAAACTCTGGTTAGGTGCTTTCACTGACAGGGCCTAGGTTCAATCCCTGGTCAGGGACCTAAGATCCTATAAGCCAAGCTGTGCAGCCAAAAAAAAAAATTGAATTCTGAGCAGAACCAAAGGGAAAAAAAATACACACAAGCTATGGGCTCATAAGTTTTCAGAAAGCCTAATACTTCCTAAAACATAAAAACAAACAAGCAGGTTTTATGTAAGGAAATAGAGATCAAGCTGGCATTGGGCTTCTCTGAAGTTAGAAACTGTGAAATGACCTGCAAAGTTCTGAGGGGAATGTGTTGAACTAGCTTAATTAAAAGACAGTCGAAGAGGGCTTCCTTGGTGGCTCAGTGGTAAAGAATCCTCCTGCCAAAACAGGAGACACAAGTTTGATCCCTGGTCCAGGAAGATCCCATATGCTGAGGGGAACCGCAGCTACTGAAGCCCATGTGCCCTAGAGCCTGTGCTCCGCTACCAGAGAAGCCGCCGCAATGAGAAGCCTGAGCACCACCAGCTAGAGAGTAGCCTCTGCTCCCTACAACTAGAGAAAAGCCCCTACAGCAATGAAGACTCAGTGCAACCAAATTAAATTTAAACAAATTTGTTTAGAGTCAACCATAGTGGCAAAGTAGACTTGGATGTCCCATGCATTCATGAATAAAGTTACTTGAGTTTGTAGTTCAGAAAAACAGAAAAGGAAGATATGATTAACTGCTTTGATTCTCAAAGTATAGTTCCAGAAGCAGCTTCTGGCAATATGTCAGATATGCAAATTCTCAGGACCCACTCCTGACCTATTGAATCAGAAACTCTGGGGGCGGGTCCCAGTGATCTGTGTTTAACAAGTCCTTCTGGGGGATTCTGGCCCCTGCTCAAGATTGAGACCCACCGGAGTGGTGGACGGTACTCTCAAATCCCCTCCCCTGGCCTGGTACACCCATTGCCTCTGCTGTGAGTTGCTACACAAAGGCCTCGTTGTCTCAAGGGAGAATGAACTCCAGCATCTCCAGCCAAGAATACTTCCTTGCTTAGCTCTCTTCCCCTCCTCTATGCTGGAGATTGTGGTTAACTGAGAGAATGGTCTCAATTTCACCAGAATTCTTGTCTCAAGCTCTGCTTTTGGGGAGCCTGACCTAACATACTCAGGATCCAAGAGACAACAAAACTAATCCAGACATACATTGAAAAGAAATCCCAGAATGGTAACTGTTTGCCTAGAAGTACTTGCTTAAAATTAGAACAGGAAAACAGAAGTTTCAGATAATGTCTTCAAAAGGTTTTTAAGAATGAAGTGAATTCCTGTCAACAGATAGTACTATTAAGAAGTTATAAGCTCTGAGTCACATGATAAACAAGGCACATGTCTCTTCTCCTAAAGGAACAGGAAAGGTGCCAAGAAACTCCAGGAAAAAACATAAAACTGCACCAGAAAATTGTGATTCAAATGTGAAGGAAACAAAAATGTAGCATGATTTTAAGCAATTGATGATGTATAAGTGACGGGAAGTATTTGAACTTAAGATATGAAATAGTCTACTTGGAGGCCTTATTTTACCTTTATTATGGAATAATTCTAAGTATATGCAAAAGCAAGGGGAAAATAGCAAAAAAGGAACATGTACCCATCACTCAATGTCAACAATGATCAAGATCTGCTTCATCTCAAATATCCAGTCAGTTTTCAAATTTCCCTAAATGTCTCATATTAAGTGCATGCTAAGTCACTTGAGTTGTGTCTGACTCTTTGGGACCCTGAGGCCCACCAGGCTCCTCTGTCCATGGGATTCTCCAGAAAAGAATACTGGAGTGGGTTGCCATGTCCTCCTCCAGGGGATCTTCCCAACCCAGGGATCAAACCTGTGTCTCCTACAGCTCCTGCATTGGGCAGGCAAATTCTTTACCACTAGCGCCACCCGGGAAGCCTTAATGTCTCATAACTTTTCTTTTTTACAGTTGTCTTGTTTGAATCAGCGTTCAGACTACTTGTTGCATTTAGCTTCTATGTCTCCTGAATCTCTCCCAGGCTGCAGGGGACCCTCCACTTAGGACAGCAACAATTCAGGGACTTGAAGTAACATTTGGTTCTCTAGTGATCCAGTTACCATCTCAAATGTGCAGGGACTGATTATTCACACTTTAAGGCCAAATCTCTTGTTTTAATCACTATTATCTCACGAAATAGTTACTGGGCAGTCTTCAAGCTCAGGCTACTTCAAGCTCTCTAAAATCATCAGTTTCTTTAGAGTCAGAAGAATCTCGCATTTCTTTCAACTGTAAAAGATCTTTGCTCGGTGGTCCCATCCATGTAGAAATCTGAGCTCCCCCATTCCAGCATAAACACTGAGGCAGGTGTCTAGCCTAGAAATCTTCTGGACTTTTCTGTTTATCAAAGTTTATTAGGAACGCCCCTGTTTACACATGCTGTGAATACTCGAGTGCCAGATATGATTAAAGATATCCAAACAATGCTCTAATTTATAAGTGAACACTTCAGTAAATCCAGAAAGTTCAGGTTCAAAGACAAAAGGTATTTGGAGCTGCTGTCTTGGATCCCGGATTTTGTTATCAACAGCCCACTTGACCATGAAGATGAAGGCGGGGACTGTCCTGGGGCACACAGATTGCCATTATGGAATCTTCTGTCTCTGGCCCAACCCTGGGTCATGGGTTCTGGAGTTTACCCCTTCTCTCCTCTTTATTGGGGTGGTTGGGCATAGGAGGGACTGGAAGAACAGGCAGGGCTGGGACATGAGATGGAGGCGCTTTGACCTTAGTTGCCCAAGACCTCACGGCTACTAAGCTGTCAGGCCAGAGTATGAACCCAGGTCAGTCTGGCTTCATATTTTAATCCCTTCTTCCTTCCCACTCCCATGGAAACTGGAAGCCAATAGGACAAGTCCTCCGGGCTTTCCCAAGAGGCTCAAGGGAGTCAGAATGGCCAAGTTTCCTGCAGTTAAACAGTTAGCTTAGACTAGTATCAACAGACACACCTAGAAATGTGAAACCAACTAATAAAAGCGGTCCCTTTAACAGATGAGGGAAATCAGGGAATTTTTCAAGTCAACCTCTTCACCATTGCCATAGAGGCCTGGGGGTTCAAATATCAACCTGCAAATTTGGGGATGGGGGACAGGGATAGTGGCTATCTTGAACATGCCAGAACCTGAGTCCCTGCCTGCAAGGAGACTTGCTGAGTACTCTCTCCCTAGTAATGATGAGACCTGCCAGCAGCCACAGTTTTCACCATGTTCTCACCATCTATTCTCATGGCCAGCACAGAGCCAGGCACAAAAGACATACAGACTTCCCTGGTGGTACCGTGAATTGTAACCTGCCTGCCAACGTAGGAGAACTTCCCTGGTGGCTCAGACGGTAAAGCATCTGTCTACAATTCGGGAGACCCAGATTTGATCCCTGGGTCCGGAAGATCCCCTGGAGAAGGAAATGGCAACCCACTCTAGTACTATCACCTGGAAAATCCCATGGATAGAGGAGTCTGGTGGGCTATAGTCCATGGGGTGGCAAAGAGTCGGACATGCCTGAGAGACTTCACTTTGCCAAGGCAGGGCACAGGGGTTTGATCCCTGGTCCAAGAAGATTCCACGTGCCTTGGAGCAACTAACCCTGGGTGCTGCAGCGACTGAAACCTGTGCACCTAGAGTCCATGCTCCACAACAAGAGAAGTCACCTCAAAGAGAAGCCTGTACACCACAACTAGAGAGTAGCTCCCACCTGCCACAGCTAGAGGAAGCCCGAGTGCAAAAACAAAGACCTACTGCAACCAAAAAAAAAACAATTTTTAAAAATACATACTCACTCCATGAATGAATTCCACTCTAGAAAATTAGCTGACTTTGCCACTTGATAACTCTTCAAGTATTTGTGTATATTATTGGAAACTAATTGTGTGTATTATTAGAAAAGCAAACTGGAAATTCCCTGGAGGTCCAGTGGTTAGGATGTCAGGTTTCCACTGCCAGGTTCAATCCCTGGTCAGAGAACTAAGATCACACAAGCCATGCAATGCCAAAAACAAGAAAAGCAAACTGTAGTCAGGAAAGGGAGTTTAGAGGTGAAATGATGCATGCTGCTTGGGAGATATACTTTTAAAAGCTTTCCTGGGTAAAGCAGAGGAGAGAACAACCAACCTTAGTACAGCATCTCTCTGTATTTGCTGAGGGTCACTTTCTGGAGGGGCTGTGGGACTGGCAGGGACAATGTGCTGTGTCTAGGGTCTCCAAGAATCTCCGACCCTGAGTTCGGGGAAGAGGCCTACTCTAGAATGGCCATCAGGAGCGAATCTTCAGGCTTCCAGAAATGGGTTCATTCATTTGCTCAAAACGTATTTATTGGGCACCTACTAGGTGTCAAGCTTTGTTTCAAGCACTGAGGATATAGCAGTGAACAAAAGTTTAAAAATACCTGCCCTGTCATGGAGCTTATTCTAGACATGAAAGCAATTAAAAAAAAGTGAGATATAAATGCATTTACCCCTTGATCCAGCAATTCCACTTTTGAGACTTTAGCCTAGAGCTTCAGCTATACAATGAAATGATACAGGTACAAGTTTATTCATCACATTGATATTTTGTAATAGCAAAAGACTGGACACAACTCTGAATCTTGAACCATGTGAACATATTATCCATTCAAACCAAAACATTTTAGAAATTCAATATAGGTTTTATGAGATGATGACAGATGTGTTATGGAGAAAAATTAGGTAGGGAAGGGACTAAATGCTGGAAGGGCTGTGGCTATTTTAATTGATTGTCAGGGAAGGCTTAACAGAGAAGATAACATTGGAGTAACAACTTAAAAGAGATGAGAATGTATTGAGAAAGTGTTCCAGGCAGAGGCAACAGCAGATGCAAAGGCCCTGGGGTTGAAACTGTCTGGCATTCAAGGAACAGCAAGGAGCCCAGCTGGGTTGGAGCAGAGTGATCCAGGGGCAGAGGGTGAACCAGCATTGCCACCACTGGTGCTCTGAGTCTGAAGGACTATGTCTATGGGGGACTCTCAAGCTGAAAGACTCCCTTCTCATGCTGACATCCTCAGTTCATTCAAACATTTCCTTGAAAGTCACCTGGTCCCCTCTGAGGATCTTGTCTGCTGGTGAATGTTCGTCATAAACTATGATGCCCATAACTGTACTGGCAAGTGTCCTCAATGCCCCCCATCTTTGTCTCCTGCTCACCGGCCCCCTCAGCTATGTTGCTTGGTACTGACCACTCCTTCTTGGGAACACTCTTCTCCCCTGGCCCTCCAGACAATGTCAGCTCCTACCTACCTCTCTGACCATTTTTTCTAAGCCTCCCTCGCTCCCCCTAAACACAGATTTTCCCAGGCTCTGTCCTCACCCTACTCTCTCTCTTATGACCCTTGCCAAACCACACCCCACTTCTGCTTGCATTTCTCACCCCAGCCCAGACCCATGACTCTTCTGCTTCTTGAACTTCTACCCCAAATGTCTCCAGCATCTTGGACTCTGCCTATGTCCAGATCTGGATTCACCACCTGCTGATCACTCCACACCTTCCCAGACCAGTTAGGCTGATCCTCTGGGTACCCTCTCCTGACAGCACTGACTACACCCCCTGCCTGCACCATCCATATCTGCACCTGGTCCCAGCTGGGCAAAGACCAGTTCAGCCTGATGGCTGACACTTACCCAGCACTTAGGGTGGCTCCTGGCACAAGTGAATGCTCAATAAATGAACTTTTTCAAATAACAGGCCAGTCTCACCTACTGCTTCGAGGTTCTGAATCTGCTCCCTCTTTCAGTGACCCCTGCCAGGCCCAGTGGGCCCACCCCCAGGGTCTCCAAATCCAGAGTGGAGGAGGCCCTGTGGACCTGCCCTCAAAGTGACCCCGGACCCCAGGTGTGCCTCCTCAGCAGTTTGGAACCCCAAGAGGCCCTTGACACCTGCCCACTGGAGGTTCAGTGTTCTCTGGGTCTCAGTGACTTCTGCTTTTTTGGGGGACAGAGTGAATAGGCCATGGTGACCCTTGGGGGGGATGATTTGAGTCAGAGGAGGAGGGAGAAGCAGAATCAGGAGCTAAAGGGCAGAGCCAGCACCTGAGGAGCCTTAGTGGTACCTATGAGCACTGCATCCTGCTGTGAGATTGAGGTGAGGTTTTAAGCCCCATGGAGCAAGGACTTCCTCTGCCTGCTCCTTTATGTCTGACACCCCATGGCAGGGGCTCAACAGAGAACCACCCCTTCACCCCACACCTAGGTTGCCAGATAAAATACATGCTGCACAGGTAAATCTGGGTTCGGATAGACAATAATTTTTCAATATAAGTGTGTCCCTATTTATTATGTCCATTTAGTATATTTTTTTATACTAAAAAAATATTTGCTGTTTATCTGAAATGTGAATTCAAACTTAACTGGCAGTCCTCTATTTTTATTAGCTAAATCTAATAACCCTACCCCCAGGCGACATTTGGCCATGTCAGGAGATATTATGGGTTGTCACAACTGCAGAGGGGTGGGGGTGTTGTTGGGTGCTGCTCAATATTCCATAGTGCACAGGACAGCTCCCCACAACCAAAAATTATCCAGACCAAAATATCAACAGTGTCGAGGCTGAGAAACTGGCCTCTGGGTCCCAGAGCACAGAGAACTCCCCACCCAACCCCTACCCATACCCCTTGCCCACCTGCCTTCCTTCCCTCAGACCGTTAAGTGATGTGGAGGGGGACTCAGGGACCTGCCACAGATGTTAACCAATGCTAAGTTACAAAGTTATGGGAAAAATAGAATACAAAATTGCACAACTTCTCAACATAGATCAAGGGTGAACTATGGAGAAAAAGACACACAATTAAGGGAAAATGTCTAACATGTTCATGGTCTACCTTACGCAACAGAGATGTTTCTTCCTCTCTCTTTCTTTTCTCTTTTCCCCTTCATCTCCTGAGAACCATGTTTGTAAAATATTTTTAACTTCTTTTTTTCCGTCTGTGCCACACAGCTTGTAGAATCTTAATTCCCCAACCAGGGACTGAATCCATGTCCTCAGCAGTAAAAGCACAGACTCCTAACCACTGGACCACCAGGGAATTCCCAAAACATTTTATGTGATTATACAAGTAAGGTATGGATATATTCTCTTTGGATTGAAAAGAAATTGGAGATAGTATAGTGAGGCCAGTCTCCTCTGACCAGCTGTCTGGCCCCAGCACGCTGCAGAGGTAACTGCTGCCCGGGGAGGATGTTGAGCTTGGGTAGAGACACAGCTCCACCTTTGGCTTTGAACTGACCCTGGAAAATAGGATGCTGCCCGCATAGGGCAAATAATAGATACGGCCAAGTTGTTTTAAAGTTGGCTGTATCATTTTACTCTGCCACCAACAAGGTGTGACAGAATTGGCATGAGCCAGCACTTGAGAGCAGACTTGAAAATGCTTGCCAATAAGATGGGTGAAAAGTAGCATTGCCTTGTTTTAATTTGCATTTCCCTTTTTTAAGGGTTTTTTCCCCCCAGTTTTACTGAGATACAGCTGAAATATGACACTGTGTAAGGTATTTAACATGATGATGTGGCAACTGTATATATTGCAGTGATTACCCGTAAGATCAGTCACATAGTTACCTTGTGTGTATGTGTGAACTTCTAGGATTTACTCTCTTAGCAACTTTCAAGCATGTGATACAGAATTGTTAACTATAGTTATCACGCTGTACATTACATCCCCAGCACTTCTTTATCTTCTGACAGAAAGCTTGTACCCTCTGACCAACCTCTCCTCTATTCTCCCCTCCCCCTAGCTTCTGGCAACCACCTTTCTGTGAGTTTGGACTTTCGTTTCTGTTTTTAGATTTCACATGTAAGTAAGATCCCCCTGGGGAAGGGCATGGCAACTCACTCCAGTATTCTTGTCTGGAGAACCCCCATGGACAGAGGAGCCTGGTGGGCTAAAGTCTATGGGGTCACAAAGACTCCAACATGACTGAGCACCTACACACACACACACATAAGTAAGATCACACAGTATTGGTTTTTCCGTGTTTGGCTTATTTCACTTAGCATAATGAATGCAAATTTCATTTATTTTGTCACAAATGGCAGAATTTCCTTCTTTTTATGACTAAAATATATGTATACATACATGCATATCTTCCTTATCTATTCATCCGTCGGTAGGCACTTAGGTTATTTCCTTGTCTTAGCTGTTGTTAATAAGGCTGCAATGAACATGTGCTTACAGATATTTGAGAGAGCGTTTTCATTTGCTTCAGATTTATCCCCAAAAGTGGATTGCTGAATCATATGGTAGTTCTATTTTTAAGTATTTGAGGAACCTCCATACTGTTTTCCAGAATGACTGTACCAATTTACATTCCCACCAGCTTTGCACAAAAGTTCCCTTTTTCCACATCCTCTCTAACACTCATTATTTATTGTCTTTTTGGTGATAGCCATTTTGACAGGTGTGAGGTGATATCTCATTGTGGTTTTGATTTGCATTTCCCTGATGATTAGTGATGTTAAACATCTTTTCATTGATCTATTTGCCATTTGTATATCATTTTTAGAGAAATATTAACACCAAGATTGAATATCTTCAGGTGTTAGCGTTTATTTTTAGTGAAAATTTTAATTGATATACATGTACATCATATAGCATTCAAAAAGGAGTAGTCAGTGAAAGCCAGACTCCTTCCCATGTCTGAAGCCCAGCTCTGCAGCCTTATTTTCTGGCATTCCTCCCAGAGATATTCATTTCACATATAAGCACTCACACATACAACCTTTCCTTTTAGTTTTTGCATTCTGCACTTCTGAACATTTTTCACATTCTTCTGCACTTCTCTCTTTTTTTGGAAAGTGGTTCCTCCAACTGTACATGTCATTCTTGTTCATGACTGCATTATATCCTCTCTGATGGATATATTACAATTTGTTTAAACATCTCGCTAGTGTTTGACAGTTAGGTAGCTCCCAACCTTTTCCTACAATGACTTTCTTGTGCATACATAATTTTTCACATACAGGAGAAATTGATTTGCCAAATTTGTAGGTTGGTGTAAATGTAATTGCTGTTTTTGCATTGTTGAAATTTGCCATTTGATATTGGAATACATTCTTAAATAAATGTGGTTATGTTATACATCATTTTAATATGCATTTTTCATTTTTTGTTTTTTGCTAAGGATTTATTACTTGCTGTTTATTTTATATTTATTTTAGACTATAGAAGTGATGTTATACAAAAAGCAAATTTGAGCTATTTTCTTATTTGAGTTACAACTTGCAACATCGGCAACACATTTGGCCCAATAACTGCTAACAAACCTACAATGCAGTGGTGATTCAAGAAATTTTGCAAAGGAGTTGAGAGCTTTCAAGATGAGAAGTACAGTGGCTGGCCATCAGAAATTGACAATGACCAGTTGAAAGCAATCATTGAAGCTGATTCTCTTACAACTACACAAGAAGTTGCCAAAGAACTCAACATCAGCCATTCTATGGTCATTCAGCATTTGAAGCAAATTGGAAAGGTGAAAAAGCTTGATAAGTCAGTGCCTCATGGGCTGACTGCAAATCAAAAAAAAATCATCATTTTGAAAAGTGTCTTATCTTATTCTTTGCAGCAACAATGAACCATTTCTTGATTGAGTTGTGACATGCAACAAAAAGTGGATTTTATACCACAATCAGCAATGACCAGCTCAGTGGTTGGACCAAGAAGAAGTTCCAAAGCGTTTCCCAAAGCCAAACTTGCACCAAAAAGAATCATGGTCACTGTTTTGTGGTCTGCTGCCAGTCTGATCCACTAGAGCTTTCTGAATCCCAGCAAAACTATTGTATCTGAGATGTATGCTCAGCAAATCAATGAGATGCACTAAAAACTGCAGCACCTCTAGCCAGCACTGGTCAATAGCAAGAGGCCAATTTTTCTCCAGGACAACACATGGCTGCACGTTACACAACCAACACCTCAAAAGTTGAATGAATTGGGCTATGAAGTTTTGCTTCAGCTGCCATATTCACCTGACCTCTAGCCAACTAACAAGCACTTCAGGCATCTCGACAACTTTTTGCAGGAAAAAGGCTTTCACAATCAGGAGGAGGCAGAAAATTCTTACCAAGAGTTTGTTGAATCCCAAAGCTTGGATTTTTAACCTACAGGAGTAAACAAACATTTCTCATCAGCAAAAATGTGTTGATTGTAATGGTTCTTATTTTGATTAATAGAGTTGTGCTTGAACCTAGTTCTAATGATTTAAAATTCACTACCTGAAACCACAATTACTTTCACACCAACCTGGTATATAATTCTCTAGAAGTGGAATTGCTAGGTCAAATGGCAGTGTATTTGATGAGTTTCAGGTTGTAACCAAGTTGCCTTCCATATCAATTTACTGTTATGCCATTTTATGGTTGTAAGGAAACTAACTTATGTTTTAATTCAGGGAAACATATAGCACAGTCATTGTCTTTGATGATAAGAAACCAGCATTCAGAAAATATTCACTATATATCAGGAGCCCTTTTTGTTGCATTCATGTCACCTCTGAAGCAAGTGAATTTAAGAGTTCTGTTTAAGGTACTGAGGGCATGGCAATCCACTCCATTATTCTTGCCTGGAGAATCCCCATGGACAGAGGAGTGTGGTGGGCTACAGTCCAACATGACTGAATGACTAAGCACAAGCACAGCACCAGCTAGGTAGGCAGCAGTGCCAGAAATCAAACTTGTTCAGCTCCCTACCCTGGGCCTGGGCCTTGTCACCAAGCAGGAGGCTGATGCCCTGGTATGAGGAACTAGATTCCAGCATAACTCATGATGTCACGTGACAGGTGACTAGCGGTATGACCCAGACATTTCTGGGAACACAGGCTAAGGAGTAGGGTTGGGCTAGGGGAAAGGGCTTTACAGAGGAAAGAGCGCCAGAAAGAAACCTGAATGGGAGGTGTTTTCAGCGGAGGAGGTAGGGGCTGTAGGTCAAGGCTGTAGACTGGACCAGGAGGGATCCTTGGTCTGATGTTTACCCTGGGACACTACTGGAATCCTCAGAAGGCCCTCATCCAGCGTGAGGTATTTACCTGCGAGATATTAAATATCAGTAGTCATGAGTGGCTATTGAACCCTTGAAATGTGGCTAGTCCAAAAGGAGAAGTGCTATAATAAATAGAAAATATACACTGAATTTCAAAAACTTAATACCAAAAAAATTTTTTTAAATTATTGCTCTACAGTGCTATGTTGGTTTCTGCTGTATAGCAAAAAGTTTTAAGTAAGATCTCTCTATAATTTTTATATTAATCACATGTTGAAATGATAACATTTTGGATACATGAGGGTAAATTTTAAAATGTCAAAATTAACGTCACCTGTTCCTTTTTTTCTTGTGTAAAGTGGCTTCTGGAAAACCAGCGTATTGTGTTTCTATTGGACAGTGCTGGTCCCTAACCTTCCTTTAGGCCCCTGCCTCCCTTCCCCTTCAGAAGAAGCTGGGATTAGTGGTGAGGGTGGTGAGGACTGGCCGGTTAATGTGCTCGGCCTGCCCACTAAGCTTTTTCATGTGGATTTTCCCCACATCTGGGCTTCTCCAATGTAAAGAATCCTTAGGGTAAAGGATCCGCCTGCAATGCAGGAGACCACAGGAGACACAGGTTCTTTCCCCGGGTCCGGAAGATTCCCTCTGGAAGAGGAAATGGCAACCCGCTCCAGGATTCTTTCCTGGAAAATTCCATGGACAGAGGAGCCTGGCGGGCTAGAGTCCGTGGGGCCGCAGATAGTAGGACATGACCGAGGGACTAAGCATATCTACGTTCCACATCTGGCCAGCGGCTGGGTTTCCAGCGACCGGCCGGGCTCACTGTGCTCTGCCGCCCTCTAGCGGCTCTTTTCCAAGCTGTTCTGCTCTTCAGCGCCATCCCTTCGAAATACTGTGCTGGATTTGGTATCCTAAAACATTTATTTCACTCACCTACCATCCTGTTTTGATTTTAGTTAATTCAAAGTCTTTTCACAGAAGTAATTTAAGAACTATTCTGGGCCGTTGTTATTTAGTCGCTCAGTTGTGTCCGATTCTTTGTGACCCCATGGACTGTAGTCCCCCAGGCTCCCCTGTCCACGGAATTTCTCAGGCAAGAATACTGGAGTGGGTTGCCACTTCCTTCTCCAGGGG
The DNA here is from genome assembly GCA_007570785.1 of Antilocapra americana. Classification (NCBI taxonomy): domain Eukaryota; kingdom Metazoa; phylum Chordata; class Mammalia; order Artiodactyla; family Antilocapridae; genus Antilocapra; species Antilocapra americana. Next base: position 309,173 of record ML663009.1, on the reverse strand, counting down.
ATCTTCCCAACCCAGGGATCGAACCCACATCTCCTGCATTGACAGGCAGATTCTCTACCGTCTGAGCCACCAGGGAAGCCCATTCTGGTCCCTAGTTACTGTCTTCTCAATAGATCTAGAGCTTCCCTAGTGACTCAGACAGTAGAGAATTTGGCTGCAATGTGGGAGACCTGGGTTCGATCTCTGGGTTGGGAAGATCCCCGGAGACAGACATGGCAACCCACTCCAGTATTCTTGCCTGGAGAATCCCCATGGACAGAGGAGCCTGGGGGACTACAGTCCATAGGATCGCAAAGACCGTCTAAGTACAGCACACACAATAGGTCTCAATGTAACTAAAATGGAGGCATCGTCAACTTCTCTTCATTTCTCCAGTTGTGGCTTCTTTTTTTTTTCTTCTTTCAATTAGAGACTAATTACTTTACAATATTGTGGTGGTTTTTGCCATACACTGACATGAATCAGCCATGGTGTACATGTGTTCCCCATCCTGAACCTCCCTCCCACCTCCCTCCCCATCCCATCCCTCAGGGTCATCCCAGTGCACCAGCCCTGAGCACCCTATCTCATGCATCAAACCTGGACTGGCGATCTATTTCACATATGATAATATACATGTTTCAGTGCTGTTCTCTCAAATCATCCCACCCGCGCCTTCTCCCACAGAGTCCCAAAGTCTGTTCTTTACATCTGTGTCTCTTTTGCTGTCTCGCATATAGGGTCATTGTTACCATCTTTCTAAATTCCATATATATGTGTTAATATACTGTATTGGTGTTTTTCTTTCTGACTTACTTCACTCTGTATAATAGGCTCCAGTTTCATCCACCTCATAAGAACTGATTCAAATGCATTTTTAATAGCTGAGTAATATTCCATTGTGTATTTGTACCACAGCTTTCTTATCCATTCATCTGCTGATGGACATCTAGGTTGCTTCCATGTCCTGGCTATTGTAAATAGTGCTGCAATGAACATTGGGATACACGTGGCTCTTTCAATTCTGGTTTCCTCGGTGTATATGCCCAGCAGTGGGATTGCTGGGTCGTATGGCAGTTCTATTTCCAGTTTTTTAAGGAATCTCCACACTGTTCTCCACAGTGGCTGTACTAGTTTGCATTCCCACCAACAGTGTAAGAGGGTTCCTTTCTCTCCACACTCTCTCCAGAATTTATTGTTTGTAGACTTTTTGATAGCAGCCATTCTGACCAGCGTGAGATGGTACCTCATTGTGGTTTTGATTTGCATTTCTCTGATAATGAGTGATGTTGAGCATCTTTTCATGTGTTTGTTAGCCATCTGTATGTCTTCTTTGGAGAAATGTCTGTTTAGTTCTTTGGCCCATTTTTTGACTGGGTTGCTTATTTTTCTGGAATTGAGCTGCAGGAGTTGCTTGTACATTTTTGAAATTAATTCTTTGTCAATTGCCTCATTTCAGTTGTGGCTTCTTGTTGTTGCTGCTGCTGCTGCTGCTGCTGCTGCTGCTAAGTTGCTTCAGTCACATCCGACTCTGTGCGAACCCATAGACGGCAGCCCACCAGGCTCCCCCATCCCTGGGATTCTCCAGGCAAGAACACTGGAGCGGTTGCCATTTCCTTCTCCAATGCCTGAAAGTAAAAAGTGAAAGTGAAGTCGTTCAGTCCTGTCCGACTCTTAGTGACCCCATGGACTGCAGCCTATCAGGCTCCTCCATCCATGGGAATTTCCAGGCAAGAGTACTGGAGTGGGTGCCATTGCCTTCTCCATGTGGTTTCTTAGTGGTGGAAAATTATCAATAATGTCTAGAAAGTGATATTGCCTAATTCTTTAAATTCCTGGATATTAATAAGTAATTTTATCTAGGGGGGATAAAGTTTTGACATTAGAAGACACTTTCTTTTGTTGGTAAAATGAATTAATAGTGTGGTAAATAGGTTAACCTGCATGGTGAGGGTTATTGGGCAATAATGGCCTATAAAATACTTAGCACGGTGCCTGGTACATTATAAGCTCTCGATACATGGAATTATTAGTGTGTGAAATTCCTTATTGTTTACATAAGCAGCAATCTTTTAAGAGTGTTGTGGTTAGAAGCACTTGAGCCCCTGCATGCTAAGATCCCGGTTCAGACCCTTCCTGATGAGCGAACAAGGAGTAATGGAAAAGAACTATAAGTTTCAACGGGTCACTGAACTAGAAAAACACCTGGCTGGTTTGGGATCTTCCTGGAAAATCACTCATCTGAGCCAGAGCTGAGTTAAGTCAGCCAAACAGGGTAAGAAGAATAGAACGGGGTGAGGTTGTGGATTCACTCCACAGGGAACTCTGGATTTTCCAGGGTTGTGAGGAATGGAAAAATATATAAGATCAAGCAGAAAATGAAACAATATATAAGTGCAACTGTTCAAGAAAAACTTGTTTGTTTATCTTTAAAATGGATAATTGTGAGTTCAAATCACTGTGGCATTTATATTCCTATGGATATATTTAAAAGAATGACTAACTGCGTTATTTTCAAGAGTTGACAATATGATGATACTGGAAATTTTAATCTTTCTGAATTTGTTTAAACAAATGAAAAGTTCTACATATCTTGAAGTTCTGCATAACTTAGAATGGACTAAGGAAAATTGCATCCTTCAAATTGTTGCAGAGAGAATGTGAGCACAAAAAAAATGAAAATTGGTACTCTGGGCTGTACAACCCAGCCGTAGAATTGCTGGGGTTTTGGGGCCTACAACCAACATTCCTCAAGATACCAAAGTTTCCAAGGCAGCTGTGCTAATTTACCTTCTCCCCAGAAGGAAATGGCAACCCACTCCAGTCCTCTTGCCTGGAAAATCCCATGGATGGAGGATCCTGGTGGGCTACAGTCCCTGGGGTTGCAAAGAGTCGGATGCGACTGAGCGACTTCGCTTTCACTTTCTTTTTTCACCAGCAGTGGAGAGAACTCCCAGTTTTCCCCAGCTTGCTGGCTGTGTGGAGGCCTGCAATATTCATGAAGCAGACATGCCCACTGTCTCTCTGGGGAAGCACAAGGCTAAGTAGCGGTAACTTAAGAGCCTGGACCCTTTCTGGGGCTTCTGAGCTTGTTAAATCAGAGTATGGAGAACGAGATCAAAGAGTTCTAATGACTTCTTCCTACAAAAGCCCGAAGCACTAGTTCCTATAGAGAGGCAGCCAGCCCCACATCGTATCCCAGTGATGGCTTCATGCCAGCCCTTGCCTCCTGCCCACTCTCTTATCTCTGAGCAAGCCAGTCACCCGTCCACACGGCCTGGCTCTGGGCAGGAAGCTAGGCAGTTGGTAGCACTGACTTGTTACCATCTTGGTCCTGTCCTCCAGTCACCTCAGTGGAGTCATGATAAACTCAGCCCTAACCTATGGACTTCACTAGTCAAATCCTGGGAAGCCAGTCTCTAGCCTCTTTTTTTTTGGTGGAGAAAGCTCATCTCCCGGGTATGTACTGTCCCATATTCTCAGCCCCTTGCACAAGGTTAACCAAAAATGCCCGGTTGGCTAGTGACCACACTAAAGGGTGGAGAGTGTCTGAGGGGGAAAGCAGCAGCCCCACCCCACCCCCTTATTGGCAAAGTTGATCAAGGCCCTGTAGTTGTCAGTTGTGGCCGCCAGAGGGCGAAGTATGCAGCACTTTGGGCGAGCCGGTTTAGGAATGATGAAATTTTCACTTTCCAAAATCAAACCGGGCAAACTTACTCTCTCTGCGTACTGTGTTCGCCTCCTTGAGCTGGGTTTGGTAGCATCCGCTCAGGAAAGGTCTTTTTAACCTGCCTGCCTACCCGCCTGCCCTCTCCCTCCTAGCCCTTACTGGCCATGGGGCAGGTCCCTGTTGCCGCTGTCCTGGGGCCCCACCTTCCCAAACCAGACGCTGATCCCATAGCCTGGAAGAAGCCTGATGAGTTAGGATCTCCGTGGCCTTTTTCCTCTTCCTTGGCCATGTCCTTCTGCTTCCGCAGCCTGATCTCTGACCTAGTTTTTCCCATATCTTTCTTTTAAGGAAGACTTCTCTGCCCCTTATATTATTATAGTCTGGTCCTTCTACCCATAGCAAATAGTGCCTGGTGTGTGTGAAAGGAATTGGTGTGTCCTGGCCTTCTGCAAAGAGCAGAGGTGTGGGTCTGCATGTTAGTGTTAGCAAGTTGACTCACCCTAACCAAAAACATTGAAGATTAGCATAAACCTAAGTGTCAAGCTGTTTATTTGCGCTAAAAGCACTGATAATCTGTCCCACTTAACAAACACTTTCCATTCTAGGCACTAGGCCGAGTGCTTTAAAGACACCATTATATTCAATCATATAAATTCAGGAGGTTAAGGATCATTTCTTCACTGTCCAAGTGAAGAGTCTGAGACTCAGAAAGGTTAAGTGACTTGCCTGAGATCAAAAAGCTTGCAAGTGGTAGCAGTGGGACATGAAACAGGATGAGCTGGCTTCATTATTTCTGCACCCTCCTGCCCCCGACCAAGCTTTCCACTCCCTGGAGACCCTACTGGCAGGACACTAGCATCCTTCAGTGGCGCCCATACATTGCAGTGATCCCATTTGTGTGACACTGCAGGTGCACACCATTCATCACAGAGCATCCCACTGCCTGGAGAGAGATCTGGAAACATGTGTCCTGAAATGCTTATGCCGTTTAACCAGAAGAGTGGTATATTTATTTGCTTCTCTATTTTTTCAATTTTTAAATGAATGTATTTTATTTTTTTAATCAAAAGCTATTTTTATAATGCTGGGAGGAGTCCTTCTTTTGCTCACATTTATTCTGACTTATGTGTCTGCCTGTCTGGCAACACAGAAGTGTTGGGTGTCCTTGTAAGCCTTAGTTCAAGGGTTGGAGCTCTGTGACATCTTCTCCACCACTCTGCCCTCCTCAGGACCCTATTGTCCCTACCTTGATACTTATGACGTTTATCATACTTATTTACTTATCTGTATCCCCAGCACCCAGCCCCAACTCTGAGTTCCTGGAGGGCAGGAGCTGTGCCAGACTCAAGATCCCCATGACCTGATATAGGCGGTGGATCCAAGTAGTAGTAACTAATGCTATTTCAGCACTTGCTGAAATGGAGCAGGACCCTATGACCCTTGCCCCTCATGTCCTCAGCCTACCTTTTGTCTGTGGGAAAACTTGAGCCAAAAAATAAGTTTAATCAGAGAAGGGAGGAAATGCTGAAACAAAGGAAAATAGTCTTAACAAGACTACATAATGATAGTTTAGACATTAAGCATAGTCAAGGACCTTTAGTTCCTCTTCAAGGGCTATAGTTAATATTCTGAGCCTTTGAGCTGTTCCACAAAGACTGAAACCCCCACCAGGTGGAAGAAGTTAACTACATGATGCCCAGACTCTAGCCCTGACATAAACTGCCACAGCTGAAAGAACTGGGCTCAAAGAAATGGGAACAAACAGATCCTGGAACTAAAGACTCTCTGTACTTAAAACAGTGAAGATGACACTGATCAGGGCACTGCAAGACCAATTTCAAGATGACTTTTAAAGCTGACTGTGCTGTTTCTGAATGTAGCTCCCTTTCTTCATCTATAAAATCTCTTGCCCATTGATTGTCAGTGGTGGGGAGTCAGTCTTTGGATGGGAGTATGCGCTCCCCGTAGGTTGCCAGCCTCCAAAGTAAAGCAAACTTTCATTTCCACCAGACTTGCCCCTTTGTTGGCTTTTGAGTGTTGAGCAGCAAAACCCCAATTTTCAGTAATACTATTATGTTCCACTACTATGTTTACTATGTACTAAGTATTAAATTCTTTGCCTGTCTTAATTTAATCTCATAACCATCCTAGGGGGTGGGTTAGTGATTATTTCCATCCCATTTAATTTTTATTTTTGTATTTTGGCCGCCCTGCGTGTCATGTGGGATCTAAGTTCCTCGATCAGGCACTGAACCCACACTTCCTATAGTGGAAGCGCCGAGCGTTAACCACTAGACCACCAGGGAAGTCCCAGGGCCTCATTTCATAGAAGAAAAAGGTCCTGTGGATATGGAAGAGGGCACTGTGACAGTCTCACTTTTCTGGCTCCAGGAACAAAGCTGAATTCTGCCTGAGGGCCTCCTCCACCCCAGCTCCAGTCCAGAGCTGATCTGGGTCAGAGTAGGATCTTAGGAAATTGCATGAAACAGTTTTGAGTTTCCCAGCATCCCAAGCAAACAGGAAAACAAGACTGGCACATAATTCCACTGTAATCTTTCATTCAATAAGTCTGGGAAATAAGTGCCTACCCTCTGCCAATCACTGTGCCTAATCTTATGGAAAGAGAGAAGTAAGACAACATTGATTTCTGGGGTTGAAGGGATTAGGGCGGCACTAGCCAAAGGAAATAAAAGAGCCACGAGTGGAAGCCACATATGTAACTAAATTTTCTAGTAGCCACGTGAAAAAAAAGCAAAAGAAACAGATGAGCTTAATTTTAATAGTATATTTTTTTTAACTCAATGGAGACCTGGGTTCAATCCCTGGGTCAGGAAGTTCCTGTGGAGAAGGGAATGGCAATCCACTCCAGTATTCTTGCCTGGGAAATCCCATGAACAGAGGAGCCTGGCGGGCTACAGTGCATGAGGTTACAAGAGCCAGACACAACTCAGCGACTAAACTGCCACCATCATCTAAAAATTATTGTTTTACCAGGTAACCAATATGAAAATTATTAATAAGATGATCTTTTAAAAATATACTTTGAAATCTGGAGTATGTTTTACACTTATGGCACTTTTCCACTCAGACCAGCCACATTTCAAGTGCTCAATAGCCCTGTGAGGCCAGTGACTGCCGTATGGGACAATATAGATTTATAGTTTGATTAACGGAATAAACTTTTCTTTCTTCTGAGCTTCCACTCAGAAGAAAGGATTATAGGACTTGGTGTTGGAGGCTGGAACAGTCACAGTGTCTCACAAGTGGCCATGTGATGATAAATCCATATCTTTATGTGGCCCTTCCATTTTTTCCCATTTTTATACATTTAAAATTTTACCAGTGGGACTTCCCTGGGGGTCTAGTGGTTAAGACTCCATGCTCCCTATAAAGGGGATATGGGTCTGATCCCTGGTCAGGGGAGATCCCTCATGCCTTGTGATGTGCCAAAAAAATTAAAAAATAAATTTTACAAATGATACATGAAAATATTTTTATTATAAGAAAAGGCAAGCAATAAATTGCCCCTAAACCTCCCCCAATACTATTCCAGTTCCTAAAGTAAGCTTAGTTATCTATTAGTTGGATATAGATCCTCTTGTATATTTATATGCATATCCATTTTATTTTATGGTACATATTACATAGTCTATATTGTTTTGCAAAAATGTTTGGTCACATACTGATATTTCTTGGTACTCTTTTCATGTACATACACAGATTCACCTCATTCTTTTTAAGCACTGCATAAAATCCCATAACCATTGTTTTACTGAAGGGCTGTCAGATTGTTTTAAATTTATGTTTTCACTGTTACTAATAGTACCATAATAAGCATTCTTGAACCACTTTCATTTACATTTGTGTGTTTTTCTGGAGTAGATAAAAATGAACATATTTGCTGGGCCAAAGGGAATCAACATCTTAAGTGAGAGTAGGAGGTATCAACAAGCTGCCTTCACAAAGAAAACCCAGATTACACCCCACCTCCAGGGTGAGGTTGTGCTCTTTCTCACACTCTTCTGTGTACTGGATCTTATTTTTGTTGTACGTAGGGGTATACAGTAAAGAATCTGTCTGCAATAAATGAGAACTGAGTTCGAGTTCTGGGTTGGGAAGATCCCCTGGAGAAGGGAATGGCAACCCACTCCGGTACTCTTGCCTGGAGAATTCCATGAACAGAGGAGACTGGCAGGCTACAGCCTCTGGGGGTAACAGAGAGTCGGACACGGCTGAGACTAATTCTTTCACTTATTTTTCCAGGGATATCAGTAATGTGTGCCTTCTAGAAATGATACAAAACAGTAAATTTTAAAAATTCTTGGGGACTTCCCTGCGGATCCTGATGGTAAGGATTCGGTGCTTCCACTGCTGCCGGCCCTGCTTCCATCCATGATTGGGGAGCTAAGATCCCACAAGCCACACAGCGAGGCCAAATAAAATAAAATAATGACAATTATTTTAAAATTTATTCTGTAATATTGTTCTGTTGATATTCAGAGACTCAGTTCCAGGTTCACAGTGAGTCTGAACCGACAAATTTTAATCAAATCATTGAAAATGTGATGGCATCATCATATTTCACTTGAAGGTGTTATTATTTAAAGTCAGTGATGACTGGGATGTACCTGGTGATCCAGTGTTTGGAAATCTGCCTGACCATGCAGGGGACATGGTTTTGATCCCTGGCCTCAGAGGATTCCATGTGTCTTGGAGCAACTAAGCCCATGCACTGCAACTACTGAAGCTCAAGGGCCTAGAGCCTGGGCTCTGCCACAAGAGAAGCCCCTGCAATGAGAAGCCTGTGCACCACAATGAGGAGTAGCCCCTGCTCACTGCAATTAGACAGAGCCCATGCACAGCAGCAGCGACCCAGCGCAGCCCAAAATAAATAAATCAATAAAAGAGTGATGACCAAATAGCGTGGATACTATCCTAGAACAGTAATCCCTTAAGAGGTACTCTAGTGGAGACCAATGTACCCTCTCTCTGTGAATCCAGGGTTCCCCCAGGACTGGCACAGATCCCTGGTTCTATTGAACATGAGAAAAAGTTGCTGGCTTATTCAGGGGTCTCGTAGGAAAAAAATATAAGTCACTGAACACTCAGCCCAGCTAAATGCTCACCCTCAGGGAAGAGCAGGCCCTCGGGGAAGCAAGACCTACACAGCCTGGTTAAGCAGAAGGGCCCTTTAGTCCTCCCATCTCACATGCTCAGGGAACAGGGAGGCAGGCAACCCCGTTTCACTCTAAATTCTCTCTTCCTTGGCAAGCTCCTCTAGTTGGATCCACATATGCTAAATGCTTTCTATGAGATCCCACTGTGCTGGTCTTTAAGTAACTACACTGTTCTCCAGAACTGTGGGGCTATATTCATTCAACCAGGCAAGCCTCACCTTTGATTTCTAGGAATTTCAGGACAAGACTTGTGTGGGACTTACAGACACGTTGCCCTTTCTTCATAGTTCCAGGTACACTTCTCTGGCATGAACGGACAAACTGAGTAAACTCCGTTTACATTTTGGGTATTTGGAAAGAGATTAGCAACCCACTCTCACAGTCCCAACTTTTTTTGTTTTTGGCTTCACTGTGGGGCATATGTTGTCTTAGTTCCTTGACCAGGGAAGGAACCTGCACTCCTGCAGTGGAAGCACAGCATCTTAACCACTGGATCACCAGGGAAGTCCCAAAGTCAGATACCTTTTTTTTTTTATTTTGCCATATCAAGCAGCTTGTGGGACCTTAGTTCCTGGCCCAGCAGTTGAACCTGGGCCCTTGGGAGAAAGCAGAGTCCTAGCCACTGGACCACCAGGACATTCCCTACTTTTAATTAGAATTCAGTGCATTGTGACTACTATTATTTTTACCGTGTGGTTTTGAGTGATATACTGTCTTCTTATACTAGATAAAGAGAAAGGCATCATGATAAAGGCTTCCTTCATGGGCTTTCTCCTGGGACCAGAGGACAATATCCAGGCAAGCATTCTCTTGCATCATTGGGAAGGGGCAGGAGATAAGCTACCATGGAGACTCCAGAGGTGGTGTTTACATCAAAGAACTCTCCCTGGTCTGATCCTTAGCTTTGAGTCTCTACAGCTTGGTTTTGTGGGTATCCCAGAAAGATGTAAGGAAATTTATATGAGCCACACTACTAAGAACTGATCTAAAACCAGAGTTCATTAATTAATTTCTTTGATAATCAAACTTTGATTGGCACTGGGCCTGAGCCAGGCCATATCCTAGGGTCTGGATGTAATGAACAAAACAGACTTGGCCTCTGCACTTATGAAGTTTACAGTCTAGTAGGAGAAACACATAAACAGGCCATTCCAACCCAGTGAGGTGAGTGTACATTCCAACCCAGTGAGGTGAGTGTGCTAGTTATGGGAACAGCTAGAAGAGGCCCAATCCTAGAGGAAGTGACAGAGGGAGATGACATGGAGAAAAAGCCTATTCTTGATTTCCTTACCCCAGTGAGGGTTGTCACTAAGCATCTAGCCTTGATGTCATTTCCAATTCTCCCCTCAACTTCAATCCATCACCAAGGTACATTAGGTCCACAGCAAGTCTCTTTGGTTCATCCACTTCTTTCCATCTTCCCTGGTCCCTCTGAACAGACTCCCCTGAGAACTCTGTTAAGTCCATGATGATAAGATCAGAGCATCTCAGGGTCAGAGGTGTTTCAGTGCTGGGGAAAAGCACAGATGGCTTCTAGGACCAGACAATCAGTGAGTGAAGCTGCCTTGGAAAACACTTTCTCATATAACGGGGAAGGAATGTGCTGCTATGAGGAAATGTGGGGCCACAACTTTGCTAGATTTTTCTATATTTTTAAGAAAAATGTAAAACAGTTTTATAAAGAAATTTTCTAATTTTTTAAATAGAAACAAACTTCAGATTTAAAATAAGTGTTCATGACAAGGAAACTTTTTCTCTTTTTTCTATTTATTTTTGTATCTATATAAGATGATGGATGTTAGCTGAATCTTTTGTGGTACTCATTTCATGATATAAATAAATTAAGCCATTATGTTGTATGCTTTAAACTTACACATTGATGTATGTCAATTATTTCTCAATAAAACTGAAAAAAAACTGTTGGGGAAGTTTAAGGTGTGAAGTGTACTGATATCTGAAAGTAACTTTGAAATGTATCAAAAGATGCATTGTTGGGTGGATAGAGGCAAGGATAAATATGCAATAAAGCAAATACAGAAAAAATGTTAATTGCAGCACCTAAGGGATGCATATATGGGTGTACACTGTACAATTCGTCCAACTTTTCTGTTGGAAAATTTCAATATGTTTGAAATTTTTTATAATAAAATCTGTGAGGGTAAATTATTTTAATTGAAAAAGAACTGCGAGCCACTATCGTGACTTCTGTTACAAGCTGTAACAGACTTTATGGATGTGAGGTACAGGTAATAAATGAATAATATAAAGGTCCTAAAACAGTCCTTAGAATATTTAATACATATTATATATATTATTATTATCAGTTTGCAACAGAGGAAGTGGACACAAATTGGAAGAGATAGGTGCCTCAGCGAATTTCATTGAGGGCTTTCAGTCAAATTTCATTAAAGAATAAAGTGAGCAGATGAGTGTGTGTTTATACTTGGTTTTAAACTGATGAGAATTGGGCTCTAATTAAACTGATGAGAACTGGATTCTAAACTTCTCTGAACTTTTTAAGCTCTGAATTGAGATGTTGGCTCCTCTGTCTATGGGATTCTTCAGGCAAGAATACTGGAGTGGGTTGCCATGCCCTCCTCCAAGGGATCTTCCTGATCTAGAAACGGACCCTTCATCCCTATGATCGAGCCCTCATCCCTCTCTCTCCTCTATTTGCAGGCGGGTTCTTTACCACTAGTGCCACCTGCGAAGCCCCAGGTTTCTGGATATTGTTGTTATTCAGTCGCTCAGTTGAGTCCACCTCTTTGCGACCCCATGGGCTGCAACATGCCCTGTCCATCACCATCTCCTGGAGCTTGCTCAAACTCATGGCCATTGAGTCGGTGATGCCATCCAACCATCTCATTCTCTGTGTCCTTCCCTTCTTCTCCTGCCTTTAGTCTTTCTAAAGGCAGTATCAGGGTCGTTTCCAATGAGTCAGCTCTTCGCATCAGATGGCCAAAGTATTAGAGCTTCAGCTTCAGCATCAGTGAATATTCAGGATTGATTTCCTTTAGGATTGACTGCTTTGATCTCCTTGCAGTCCAAGGAATTCTCCAGAGTCTTCTCCAACACTTCACAGTTCAAAAGTATCAACCCTTCCACCGCGCTTTTCTTTCCTTTTACCAACGTGAAAACTACACTTCCCATGAGCGCTCACAGGCGTCGACGTCGCGCAGTTCTTTGTCGTCGCACAGCGCCCTTTATACTCACTTCCGGCCACTTGCCACTTCCTTTCCTTTCGGCGGCTCGCGGCGGCAAGATGGCCGTGCAAATTTCCAAGAAGAGGAAGGTGAGACCCTGGGGCCCAGTTGCAGGGAACTGTGGCGTTTCGCGGGTCAGGGGCTTTTCCTGGTGCTATTGCGAGACTTACAGCTCTTCGCTATACCCGGGGCAGCGGCTGGACCGTGTCGCTTTCCCGTGGGCTGCGGATGGCGGTGGATTGAGCGGAGGCCCGTGGCTGCGGAGAGCAGTATGGCTGGGATAGGAGAGAAGGATTTCTGCCGGTTCCGGGCGGAGAGCAGAGATGAGCACTGAGGGCTCCTCCTGCCCCGGAGGAGCGCTTGTGAGCCTTTCTTAGTAGTTAGTAAAGTTAGTAAACGTGATGTTCTGAGGGCATGAGCCTTTTTCCTCATCGAATCATAGGTTTGAGAAAGGGAGGTAGCAGTGTCTTTTTGGCTTCTTCCTAGGCGTGTCTCGGTGCAGCCTTCTGACCCCGAGGACCTCAGTTGGGAAGGTTACTGACAATTTCTTGTTCTCTCTGGGGGTCAAGGAAAAGTTCTGGGGAAATGGAAGGGGCCTGGGGAAAACGGTTTGATAATTTAAAACCCTTCAATGAAGAGGAGATGACGAGTCTGACTGGAGGTGTTCTCTTTGTCCAGGTGACCCCTACTCTGTGCCGCGTTCTGTGGCACAGTTTTAAGGGCCTGGGTCAAAGTTAACTTCCAAAAGATGACCTAGAGGCATTTGTCTGAGAAGGGTTGCTATGTTTCCTCTGGAACAAGGCAAAATAATTGATGATGAGTTGTTGATTGGAGGTGTTGAATTTTGATTAGGTTTGCATTGACTGGGCTAGAAAAGTGGAGTCTATGTCCAGATCCTGATTTTCATTTTACTTTTGGTTAGTTTGTCGCTGATGGCATCTTCAAAGCTGAACTGAATGAGTTTCTCACTCGGGAGCTGGCTGAAGATGGGTACTCTGGAGTTGAAGTCCGAGTTACACCAACCAGGACAGAAATCATTATCTTGGCCACCAGGTAAAAAATTCATTTCTCAGGCCATCACCTGTAATTGTCGTCTGCACTAAAGTGAGTTGTTCTGTAAACTTAGCAGAACAACAGTTGAGTCTTAGTGAATGAGTTTTTAAGCTGCATTTTTAAAAAAATGATCCAAAATTTATACTTGCTTGTGTCAGATGAATTAGATTTTTACTGCCACACATGCGCAAGATTTAAAATTACATCTGTAATGTTATGAGAGCTGTGAATTGTCACTCTTCATTTTCCTCAGGACACAGAATGTACTTGGTGAGAAGGGCCGGCGGATCCGAGAATTAACTGCCGTGGTTCAGAAGAGATTTGGCTTCCCTGAAGGCAGTGTAGAGGTGAGTGATTCTGGCTTCTGCCAGAGGCTACTCTGGGTCTAGAAATGGCTCCTTAGGATGGTGCTGTGCTGTGCTTTGTCATTCAGTCATGTCCAACTCTTTGTGACCCCCGTGGACCCAAGACTTCTCTGTCCATGGGGATTCTTCCAGGCAAGAATATTGGAGCTGGTTGCCATGCCCTCCTCCAGGGGATCTTCCCAACCAAGGGATTGAACCCAGGTCTCCTACATTGCAGGCGGATTCTTTACCATCTGAGCCACCAGGGAAGCCCTCTTTAGGGTGGTACTTCTGAAAACTCATAAAAGCTTGCTTGTGATCAGTGAGTATTACCAATGGATTGCTGTTTTGTTGAAGTTCTTTTAATAAGCAGTTAGCTGTAGTTTATATCCATCATGGATATAGTAATGATACATAGGAGAGATTGGCTGCCTACTGATCTCCATGATTTGGCTGTGGAGAGAGGTTGGGGTGGGAGAAAAATGAGGAATGGTTCAGTTCAGTCTATGTCCCTGAGTGTGTGTTAGATGTGGGCATTAGGAGTGCTTTAATATTGGGTAGTAGATTGAAGGGCTTCCTAGGTGGCTTACTGGGAAGGAACCTGCCTGCCAGTGCAGGAAACGTGGGTTCAATCCCTGAGTCAGGAAGATCCCCTGGAGGAGGGCATGGTAACCCACACCAGTATTCTTGCCTGGAGAATCCCAAGGACAGAGGAGCCTGATGGGCTGTAGTCAGTGGGGTTGCAACTCAGCTACTAAATGAGAACAAGTATAGTGATACATAGGGTGGTGTCTGTATCATGCATGTGCTGGTTTTTAGTTGAAAACAGTGGTGAGTGTAACAAGTTTAAGAATGTGCTTTGTTGCCTTAAAGCTTTACGCTGAGAAGGTAGCCACAAGAGGACTGTGTGCCATTGCCCAGGCAGAATCTCTACGTTACAAGCTCCTAGGAGGCCTTGCTGTGAGGAGGTAAGAGTCCTTATGATTGTGTCCTTTTGTGAATCAGTATATCAGCTATTTTGTTAATTTAGTAAGTGGACTCTGTGACAGGCTCAGCTAGTTTCTGAGGGCTTTAATAGTAAGACTTGGCCAATCCATGTTGTCACTAAACTGGCAGCCTAGTTAGAAAGACTAGTAAAGACGCAAGTGTTTAAAAAGTGGGTGGTGTTACAGTAGAGCGCTGTGCTTTGGGAGTAGAACATAGAATGAAGAGTGGGGAAGGATTGAAGTCATTCACATACATTGTGTGGTGGTAACTCTGGGGACTCAAAAGAGAGAAGACTCTCTGCTGATGAGAGAGCTTAAAATCTAGTCAAATATCCCCTGAAGGTATTTATATAGTAACCTGAGGAACAGGACATGAGGTACGGTTAGATTGGCCCCGGACCTGGGCTTGCTAATAAGATTTCAGCTGGCAGTTCCTTGAGCAGTTTCACTACTTGGAGTAAATGAAACGCCTTGCCTGGGTGTTGGGAATTAATTAATCCTTAATGCAGAACCTTGGGAGGTTTTTAACAGAGGAGGGATGTGAAAGCTGTGCTGTAGACAGGCTCCCATGGGAGGAATGCCGTAGGCAATGATGTGCAGAAGACTGCATGCCTGGTTTGATTGCCATTTCCACCACGTAGAACAGTGATTCTCAAAAGTTTGGTGCCTGGGCCAGCATCAGTGTTGCCAGTAAGAACTGATGAGAAGTAAACATTTTCCGTTTTCAACCCAGACTCACTGAATTGGGGAGTAGGGGGAATACAGCCCAGCAACCTGTCTTCATAAGCCCTCCGGTGAATTTTGCACGCACTGAAGTTTGAGTGGTTCGTTTTGACCTTGAGGCAATTCTGTGATGTGCAGCCAAGTTTGGAAAGCAGTTGATTAGAAGGAACTTGATGTGTTTCCCTAAGGAATTCCCTAAGATGGCGTATGGTGGGAGTGGAAGGTTTCTATCTCTTGGGTCAGGCTCTGGTCAAACTTACTCTGCATTGAAGGAACATTGAAAGGAGTCAATGCAGGCTGAGTTCTGTTTTGAAGCGGAGTGGGGTTGAGCGGTCGTCTGGTGACACAGATGGCTCTCTGTCTCTTGTGCACCCAAAGGGCCTGCTATGGGGTGCTGCGGTTCATCATGGAGAGTGGAGCCAAAGGCTGCGAGGTCGTGGTGTCTGGGAAACTCCGAGGACAGAGGGCTAAATCCATGAAGTTTGTGGATGGCCTCATGATCCATAGTGGGGACCCTGTTAACTACTATGTGGACACCGCTGTGCGCCACGTGCTGCTCAGACAGGGTGAGTAGCCAGGAGTGCTTGGGGCAGTGGGCTTTAAATGGGGAGACGTGATTTTATATATGCTTTTCGGTGTTTGGGGAATTTGGGATATAGTGGAACATTTTTGTACTCTTTGGGTTCATTGTTTAACTTCATTGAAGAGAGTTGGTTTGTCCTTGTCTCAGCCACTGGTGTACCCTTCAGTGATGACACGATGACGAGTCAGAAAAGGCACATCCTGCTCTTGGTCCTTGTTGGTGCCACGTTCTGTGGTGCTATGCAAGGGTTCCTTTTGCAAAGTGTCCTGTCCATTGACTGATTAGAGGCATTTGTCTGAGAAGGGACCGGACGCAGGATGCTTGAGTAACCAGCTCTTTTCTTCCTTCTGCCCTGTTCTGTTGTGTAGTGGGGGGCAGTGGAACTGTAGGTAGGTCTTAACTGTGGCATCTTCTAGGTGTGCTGGGCATCAAGGTAAAGATCATGCTGCCTTGGGACCCAACTGGTAAGATTGGCCCTAAGAAGCCTCTGCCTGATCACGTGAGCATTGTGGAACCCAAAGATGAAATACTGCCCACCACCCCCATCTCTGAACAGAAGGGTGGGAAGCCAGAGCCACCTGCCATGCCCCAGCCGGTACCCACAGCATAATAGGTATGTCTCTAAGGGCTTTTGGGGGCATAATGGAACGGTATTCCACCTAGTGAATAAAAAGTAGGTTACACTTGCTTTACATGAGAGGAGCCATGGGACTCCTTTAACTCTGGTATTCTTTTGGGAAGAGCGTTTGCACTGTCTTGCTTTGTTCAAAATTTTCAGGTCACTGTTATTAGTAATTAGCTGTTCTTCCTGCAGTCCGTTAAAACAGTGACAGGCCTCTCCTATGCCTAGTGCTTGCTGTCTTGTTTCTAGATATTGTGTGTGTATTAATTTTCTTGCAAACCTGATACTCACGTGAATTTTCTATTCTTACTGTACTTTGTTTTCAGGTCTCCTTGGCCGCTGGATCTGGAATCAGAATGTTGCTCTGCAAAGAACTTTAATAAAATCTTTTTAAAAGACATGTGGCCTACTAGACTCTACATCTAGTATTCAGGCTGAGGGACTGCCTGGTTCATAGTGTTTCTGTGCTTTCCTTAAAAATCCTGTTGGTTTCAGTGTGAGGAGAGGGGCAGAATGAGAACCCAAGCAGAAGTAACCAAAGTAACCCTCTCCTTGTGGGGGCCTAAATCTGGTGATGGTGAAGGCTGATTAACAGGACAGCACCTTGATTGCCTAAACCTGAAATTTGGGGTTAAGGGAAAGAGAATGCTGAAGAACCTGATTGAGAAGTAGGTTCATCTAAGCATTATAGATAGAGCTGTGATCAGAGTATACATCTCTATGTCCTTGTTCTCTTAACCATTATCCTCTAGTAAAGTATAAAGGGCATTAAATTAGCTACCATTCAGTCTGATGATTTAAAAAGTTTTCTGCTCATATGTATAACAAATTGGATTGTTCTCATTTATTCAAGTGAAACTAGTGAGGGACAGGCTGGCATGAAAATCCTACAAGACTAAAGGTAGTGAATTATGTTCAGAGCATACTGACATCTGTGTTGTCCTGTCCCCTTTTAAATAGAGCATTGGATGTCTCTACTGGTTAGACAGTAATATCTTAGGTTTTGGCAGTGTTAGTGGAATTGAGACCATGTCTTGGTGGTGAAAGTACTCCCCTCTAGAATTCTCCAACCACTGGAATAGCTATTGTGTCAATCACTGTTAACTGTGTTCCATGGAATGGGTTCATGTGTGTATAATTTAATGTGGCTAGGAACTAGACCCTGAATACCAAAACTTTCTCCTTACTCTGGGGTGGCAGATTTCCAGGAGTGAGTCCTTTCTCAAGGTGAAGAATGTTTCCTGTAAAGGGTCAAGAGAGGTTGCTGAAAATTGTAGTGTTTGAACTGAGCTAAGCTGAGGTGTTGGAAGACTCTTGGGAGTCCCTTGGACTGCAAGGAGATGAAAGTCAGTCCTAAAGCAGATCAGTCCTTAATATTCATTGGAAGGACTGATGCTAAACTTCCAATACTTTGGCCACCTGATGCTGGGAAAAGGGAGGAGAAAGGATGACTGGATGAGATGGTTGAATGGCATCACCGACTTGATGGATGTTTGAGTAAGCTCTGGAAGTTGGTGGTGGACAGGGAAGCCTGGCTTCCTGTCCGTGCTGCTGTAGTCCATGGGGTCACAAAAGAGTCAGATGTGACTGAACTGATGGTCAACATTTTCAATCTCAAGGTAAATTTTTCTGACTATTTTCTCCCTCAAGATTTTTACATTTTATGAAATCTTTGTTTTTTTCCTGTACTATAATGGGTGGGTAAATACACAGCATAGATACATTTTAGACTTTAAAAAGAATTCAAGACTTACCTGGTGGTATAGTGGGTAAGAATCCACCCGCCAATTAGGGGGCGGGTTTGATCCCTTGTCCAGGAAATTTCACAGGCTGCAGAGCAACTAAACGGGTGCACCACCGCATCTGACGCCCACGTGCCTGGAGCCTCGGCTCCACAAGAGAAACCACTGCGCTGCACTGCAACTAGAGCAAGCTGAGTGCGGCAACAGACCAGGGCTGCCGTCAATAAAAAAGTCCAGTGAGGCCATGTAGTGATTGTGTAATACCAGGTTTTATTCTGTGTATGAAGTAAATGAAGTCTTCCTAGTTCCTTTGAAGTCCGGTAAGTCATGTAGCTTACTGAATGGTAATAATTCACATTTGGCAGGCAATCTGGGGACCCTGTATACATGGTCTAACCAGTCGTCCTAGTACGTTAGGACACATGGCTGTGGCTGTGACCTTTTGTTTGTGTTCTGTGAGCCTCTCCAGGAATAAGCACTGTATCTCCCCTCAAGTTCCAAGTCCAGAAGATCAGGGACAATAGCCTATCAGGCTGGAATCTCCCATGGTGGGAATGATGGGTCTCCTAAAGTGGGCAGCATCCCACACTTTTCTCAGATTAGCAGAGGCTGATGGAGAAGGCAGACTGGAGATAGCAGACCCGAACTGGAATCCTGGCTCTGCCACCACTCACCAGCCCCATGACCTAAGCAAGCAAGTCCCAATTCTGAGTCTTGTTTCCTCATTTGTAAGCGTGGGAGGGAGAAGAGAGGAGCATGATATTACCTACCTCACAGGTATGGGATAGAAATGCAGGAAGCCTTGGTTTTAAGCTATTCAGTGGAAGGCTTTTGTTCAGGCACTGGAAGACACAATGATGTGAAACTGACCTCTCCTCCCTCAAGAGGCATCCTTTGAGCATCACAAGAGACCAGAGGTGTCACACAGAGGCCAAATGTCAGGTGATAGGGCTGATGTTAAGGGTACAGGGAGGGAGTAGTCAGCTCTGGGGTGGAGGGTGTCAGGTCTGCCCAGGCCTGACACCCTCCTGGACAGCAGGAAAGGGCACTGGTACTTGGCATGAGCAAGCCCTGGGACACAAATGGCCATCAAGGGGGAAACCAGACGGTCTGCCTGGCTACACAAAAGTGTTAGCCTGGGGAAGATGCCCACGTCTCTGGGGAGAGCTTGCCCTGGATTTGCTCCACTCTGGCTTTCACCTGGGTAGGCAATACAGCACCTTCTTTGCCTTGTCCTGGTGTTTTCCATCGGGTGGGAGCAGGCAGGCTCTGAAGCTAGGCCTCTATCGCACTGCCCTCCCCCTCTGCCATTATCAGCATGTCCAGATGGTCACAGGGTCCCTAATCTGGGATAATCGGAGAGTAGGAGCTCAGCTGGGACCCAGGCCTTTGTGCTGGGTGTGATGGGCCAGCCCCAGCTGGAGAGATCATGCAGACAGGGCCCTGGGGCTTTGGAAGATGGAGAACAGCATGGGGCTGCCCCGTACTGAAGGGGATGGAGGAGCAGATGATAGCTCTTCGAAAAGCAATCTGAGTGCAAATAAGGGGAGCCCCAGATGGGGCCTGCCAGCTCTGCTGGGCCTTGCCTCAGAATCTGTGGCGTCCATCCTTTGTTCCCTCTTTCTCCTCCACTGGGCCAACCCCTCCCGACCTTGCAGTTTTATGTTGCTGCCCCAAAGCACCAGCCAACCCAGCTGTTTATAATGGCACAGTAACACCTGTGACCCCTGTTTATGCCGGCGCTCTGGCATGTCCAGATGCAGAGCTGGACTCTGGTGTCTCAGAGGCCTGTGGCACTGGTGCCCACTATCCTGGGCTTCCAGTTTGCTGTAAGCCTTGACCCCAAGTCTGCTCAGGGCTCTACAACTGTCTTTGTTTTGTTTCAGCTTCTTTGCTGAGTGGAGGAACCCCGCCTTGGCCCAGGCTTGTGGCAGTGAGCCTGGGTTTGGAATCTGTTTTTAACACCTTTATTTCAGAGTCTGAATCCAAAAGCTTGAGCTTCTGCCTTATGTTTACAGTTCCGTTTCTGGTCCTCAGACATGTTTGCTTACTTATAAGCCTATGCCTCTTTTTAGTTGTCTGATTTTTAATTTTATCTGTCACTGAAAGTGGAAGTGTTAGTTGCTCAGTCATGTCTGACTCTTTGCAACCCCATGGATTGTAGCCTGCCAGGCTC
This sequence comes from Antilocapra americana, assembly GCA_007570785.1. Lineage (NCBI taxonomy): Eukaryota > Metazoa > Chordata > Mammalia > Artiodactyla > Antilocapridae > Antilocapra > Antilocapra americana. Next base: position 288,915 of record ML663009.1, on the reverse strand, counting down.
CTGTGTCCATGGAATTCTCCAGGCAAGAATACTGGAGTGGGTTGCCATTTCCTTCTCCAGGGAATCATACCAACCGAGGGATCGAACCCCGGGTCTCCTGCATTGCAGGTAGGTTATTTACCATCTGGGCCACCAGGGCTAGGTGGTCAAATTGGAGAGGATGGTTTAGAAAGGGAGAACCATTCTGACCAGAAGTGCCCCTTAAGATTCTGAAGCTTCATGAAATCTGTGGGCTATATATTCTGCCTTCTACTAAGTATGTGGCCTTGGGAGAGTCTTATCTTACAGATTCTAGTAATTAGCTGACTAAAAGTGGTTTTTTTTTTTTTTATCTGCTGATAATCTGAAATATGGGCTTCCCAGGTGGCTCTAGTGGTAAAGAACCCTATGCAGGAGACATAAGAGATGCAGGTTCAATCCCTCGGTCTGGAAGATCCCCGGGAGGAGTGCATGGCAACCCACTCCAGTATTGTCTGGAGAATCCCATGGACAGAGGAGCCTGGTGGGCTACGGTCCACAGGGTCACAAAGGGTTTGACATGACAGAAGTGACTTAGCACAATTTGAAATACAAGAATAGTGACTATTCCTGGGAGGAATGTGGGAAGGGATGGATTGGGAAATAGAGAGGGGGACCTACAAAGGCATTTGTAATGATCTATTTCTTAAGCTAGGTTGTGGGAACACAGATATTTATTTTATTATAATTCATAAACTGTACAAAATATATTTCTTTTTATGCATGAAATATTTCATGATACTTAAAAATGTCCACACTGTTGTTACGAAGGTAAATGAATTAACATGAAGTGCTGAAGTGCTTTGTAAAGAGTCATAGCAGGGATCAGATATTGGGCTATACTTCTCCAGGCAAAGGAGGCTTGAGCTGGAACACAGATTCGACCTTTGAAGAAGGTTTTATTTCTACAAGAAAAGGGGCAGTAAGTTAAGAGGCTGTTTACATGGAGATGCCATAAGGGGAGCAGTGGTGAGCCTGAGTTCTCCCTCCCCTCCCACCTGCTGCCTCAAGTATGAGTCACCTGCCCAGGCTCTGGATGATGGTGACGCAGCCATGGGAGCTCGTGCAGCGCTGCAGGGATGGCTGGGCCTCCACCTGCCCACTGCTGGGGTCAAAGGTGAAGACCCTGTCGGTGCTTTCCCCGTGATCATCCCGCCCGCCGAGGATGTGGACTTTCCCATCACACACAGTCACGCCACAGCTCTCCTGGGTGGACAGACAGAAAGATAATTAGCTTTATCATCCGGCCAGGGGCTCCCTCTGTCCCTAGCTGGCTAGGCCAGACTTGACCCACAGAGTATGAGCAGGCAGTCTGGATGGTAGAGAAGTAGGAATTGGATGGACCTGACTTCAAGCTCTGGCTTGACCTCTGCTAAATGAATGATCTTAGACAAGTCATTTCACCTCTCTGGGGCCTCAATTTCCTCACCTGCAAAGAATAATAGTACCTTCTTCATAATGTTCCTTTAACTTAATGAGGTAAAGTACATAAGGCATTTTACATAGTGCCTGTAATATAGTAAGCACTCCAATAACAGTAATTACCACCACCACCATCTTTGGATCTCAGAGAAGCCAGAAATCTTAGGCTCCAAGAATTACTGGAGATCAGGACTAGCAAGGACCACCAGTCCATCCACATCCCTATATAGTCTCTCAGGAGCTTTGGAGAGGGAACAGAACAGTAAGGGGAGGCAAGGAATGCAGAGGTGGAGCATCCAGGGCCTAGCACCTCCCTTCTCTGATACCACTGAGGCAAGGGAACTTAGCAAGTCCCCTCTCCCCCTCCTTCCTCCTCCCACAATAAGCTACCAGGAAGTGGCCTACAGAGCAGGAGAGACTGCAGGGTGTCTGAGACCAAGCTCCCCATCCAAAGCTACAGCACTTTGGGGCTGGGATTCCAGGTTCTACTTCATGTGGCCTTGCTGGTGACCTCAACCTCTCTAAGGCCAGTCTCCTTATCTTTGAAGCCCGAGGCTCATTATCATTGTAAGGACAAAACTAGAGAACATGTAAAACCACCTAACATGGAGTCAGACACAAGACTCACTACCTCTGAGATCCAGATCCTTAGAAGTAGGTCTTTACCCTCCTAAATGGAACCAGTGCCAGGGCTGTACCCAGGAGCCTCCACTCACCACAGGGCTGGGGAGGACAGCTGCCTCCCCCCAGACATCTGTGCCAGGGTCATAGGTGAAGATTTTGCTCATAAGGCCACCAACCACATAGATGGTGTTCTCCAGGGAGACAGCATCAAGGCACCGCTGCGAGAAGGGTGCTGGTGACCGCAGGCTCCACTGGTCCTCCTTGGAATCAAAGCATTGCACCTGAGGGGCAGAAGTAGCAGTGGTGAGGCCTCCTAAACTTCCCTGCTGCCCACACCTCTCACTTCTCTCTGTTGGGGGCCCTCATTCAGCACATTTGCCTATGTCCACCTGTTCTGAGCTTGGGTCCCTCCCCTCAAGTGTGCTCTGCCTGGTTCCACATTCTAGCCCCTCTCCCTGGACTCCTGTTGTCAAAAGCTTTCTCATCCTTCAAGGTCCAGGAAGAGGTCTGTATGCCAGGAGGTAGAAGTACTGTCTGCATTAGTGCCGTAGAGGGTTCTCAGAGCAGGTCCCCCGTGGAGGTGCCTTCCTGGCTGCATAAACTGTCAACCCTCAATCCTTCTGGTGCGCTGAGGTCGTGACAAGGCTCCAGCTGGGGTGTCTTGCCGCCCCCATTCCTATAGCTGTCCATAGGCCTCCTAGGCCCACAGGTGTTTATGCCCTCCACAGTTTCTGAGGGTTCTAACCAGTGCACAAGAAGGTGCTAAAGGGCACTCCCCTAGCCAGCCCAGGAAGCACACCAGGAAGGCGTGCTGGGAGTGGAATTGAGATAAGGTGAGAGTCCTAGTTCTGGAAAGTCAGATCTTAGGGCCACATTCCTGTGAGGCCATCAGGGCAGGGAGGAAGCTGACACAATGTTTTGTTCACAAAAAGCCTAAATGTATAAAATCTGTACATTTTTTGATAGATGGAAAATGTGATAGACTATGATTCATCCACCCAGTAGACTATTAAACAGACCCTAAAATGATGGCTGTGAAGAGTTTCGAAGCATGTAGGAAGTACCTTTACTTTGAAGAAGAAAAAGCAGGATAGACAATTTTACTAGTGGAACATAAAACTGAAACAAAAGCAAAAGTTAATTCAGAGGAAGCCTAGAAGGCAATGTACCAAATATTAAGTAGTTATCCTTACCTGATGAGATTATCGTTTCTATTTCTGTTTTCAAATTTGCAATAATAAGTGTATTATATTTTTGAATGGAGGAAGAGCATTTTAACTACCACTGCCCTCACTTAATTTTTTTGAATCTCTGAAACCCATATGGCACCAGGCCAAACATTCAGGTCCAGACCTACTGTGTGGCCTTGGGGTCCTTTTTCTGAATTCATTTCCTTGCCTGAAATATGGGGAGGATGACTGTGCTGTCGATGAAATCAAGAAAATGGACAAGGACATGTAAGAGGCAGCACTGCTCCTGGCACACAGCAGGCCTCACCCACCCTCTGCTGGCCCACCTTGTTGGTGCTGACGCCATCCTGCCCAGCGCCCCCGATCACGTAGAGCCGGCCGGCGCAGGGGGCCACAGCAGCAGAGCTCACTGCCTCGGGGAGCGGGGCCGCGGACGCCCAGGTGTTGGAGAAGGGATCATAGCGTTCCACGCTGCGCAGTCGACGGAGGCCATCGAAGCCGCCCACTACAAACAGCTGTGGATGAGGAGGTCACCTTGAGTCAGGGCTGTCTGCATCTCCTGGGTGTGGAGAAACTGTCCCACCGGGGAGCATCCCAGCTCCTGGCTCCGCCTCTGCCCTGGCCATTACTGATCCTCCCTTAGATTTTCCTCTATTAACAGGGACTGGTTTCTAGGATGGGTACTGAATGTGGGCAAGATCTGCAAAATAACTGACACCAAGTTAATGCTTATGGACAGCTATAAAAATGACTATAAAAATAGCTAATAATTTCTTAAAGGTTTACCACCTCACTTAACTGATGCATTTTACTTGCATTTCTGAATCTGGGATGTAACTTACAAAGATAATTGGCAGGGTTTTTTTTTGGTTGGTCTTATGTGGCAGAGTCAAGATTCAAGCCTAGATTCTTTCACCCCAGAGCCCACACCCATGACCACCTGACTACCAGACTGTACTGTCATTACTATTTTTATCAGCATTACCATTATTAAGCAGCATGAAGCAAGTTCTTTTTCTTTTAGGTGGCCTTGAGATCCTCCTTCTTAAAAAGAGAGGATCCTAGAGGGCCCTCCCCCAGGAAGTTCACAGATCTCTACCTTGGGCCCAGGGCAGCAGCTGCGAGGTGTCCCTACCTGCCCCTGCACCACCGCCATCTTGTGTCTCCACCTGCCCCTGTGCAGCGAGGCCACCTTGATCCAGGTGTGCAGATGGGAGCTGAACATCCACACGTCACGGCTGTTGATGTGGCCTCCTAGGGGGAGAGAAACAGCTGTTGTCCCCAGACCCTCTTGCTATCCCCTATCCCCAGGGCACTCCAGGAGAGCAGGGACTGTGTTTTATTCTCTGAATCTCTGGGGCCCAAATCTCAGGGAGGGCACAGTCCATTGGTATCAAATCAATTTCTGCCACTGTGCCATGACAACAGGGAAATTGTTGACTCCCTATAAAATTGTGTTGTCCTAGGAATTAACTAATATAAGCTGCTTAGCATAATGCACAGCACATGGTAGGCTAGATAAAGAGACATGATTAATACTAATCTGAATTGAAGTAAACACTGCTGAATAAAGGGTGGAGTCACACCAGTGACTGGCTCTGCAGTACCTCTACAGTAGGGTGGTGGTGGTTTAGTCCGACTTTTGTGACCCCCATGGACTGGGGGTCTCTGTCCATGGGATTTTCCAGGCAAGAATACTGGAGTGGACTGCCACTTCCTTCTCCAGGGGATATTCCCGACTCAGGAATCGAACCCAGGTCTCCTGCATTGCAGACAGATTCTTTACCGATTGAGCTATGAGGGAAGCCCACCTCTTCAGTATACCTCTACAGTATACCTCTACAGTATCAATAACTGTAGGTTATCAAAAGGATCGGCTATATCTTGGCTGGAGGAAAAACAGAGGGCGGGCGTGAAATGATGAGCCAATCCTGTGGGACTCCATTTACGGCCCCGCCCTCACCAGAAACATAGATGTCATTGCGGAGAGTACACGTTGCGAACTCTGAGCGAGCATAGCCGGGCAAGCTGGGCAGTGGGGTCCAGCGCCGGCTGTCTGGATGGTAGGCGTCGGCAAAGGGCAGCTTCAGGAGCCCCTTTCGGTCACAACCACCGATGACCACGATCATTTCAGCTAGGTCCATGAATCTGGCATGGGGACAAACCCAAGGCTGGTTAAGCTACACCTAAAGTTTCAGCCTTTTCACCCTCTCATCAACTGCACTATACGGTCCCTTCTGCTCCCCACCCTTCCCCTGTTGGACTCTGCCACTTTCAACCTCCCCTCTGGCTACTGAGGGGAAGAGGAGCATTACTCCTGACCCCGTTTTGCTGATTTCTAAGTTAAAGGAAAAGAATGCTTACAAAGTCCTCACCCTTAGAAAAGTTACCTTGTTTAATCGACTTTGGCTTTCCAAAGGTTACACAGCTGAAAGTAACAGAGCTAGAATTCGAGCCCATTCTCTTGACCTCCATTGGGGAGTAATTTTGTTGTGTCCCTTCTCCTATAACCATCTCCTAAACCCATCTCCTAATCACGAAATCCATTGAACCGGGGTACACACCCTTTTAGCAAAGCATTCTCCCCTCCCACTGACTCCTCAGACTTCTGATTCCACCAGAATTTCCAAACCCTTTAGCCAATTCCTACCTAATTCCTTTGACAGATACTGAACATCTTGTACTCTTGTTCCAGGCCCTGAGCTTACTGTTGGAGATACAATGATGAGTAAGACAGACTGTCCCGTACTCCTGTGAGAGCGACAGACCATCCTGACTACTCCACCCAAAGTCTTTGGTCTGGTGTTCCAGGGGTGGGAGTATGCTTCTTTCATTTTTTCCCCAGGCCCGGCCTATTTTAACCCCTTACTAGACAGCACTTCCTGAGGTTAAAGGGTGTTTCCAAATCACTCTCGAGACTGCACGAGACAGTTTGTTATGAGAATTTTCAAGGATCCAGAATCAAGCCTATGAAATGTCGGTTGAATGTATAACTGAATCTCATTCAAGAGGCACGATCAAGTGACAGGATTTAAAGGATGGTGGAGGATTGTGCGAGAACGCCTGAGTAACTTGAGTAACGCAGGGCAGGGGGCAAGGGGCGGGAGGCATACCTCCGCGGCCGGGCTCGAAGTGCGCCGGACTCGCGGCCTAGGATGAAACAGGCGCGGGCCTCTAGAAGCAGCGGGCGGCACTCGCTGCAGGCCTGCAGCAACTCATCCGCCTCCACCTTCTCCAGGAAGTAGGCGGGCGCCAACAGGGGCAGTCGCACGTGCTCCAGCAGGCGCCGCAGCTGGCCGCGGCGGGCCGGCGCGTCGTGGCGCACCCAGCGCATGGCCGCCTCGAACACGGCCTCCTCGTGCGCCACACCCAGCGCCGGGTCTGCCAGCAGCGCTGCCACCTCGTCGGGCGTCAGCTCCAAGAAGTCAGCGTGGCGCGCCACTTCGGCGAACGCCTGGCGCAGCACGCGGCCGCAGCGCTCAGCCAGAGAGGCGAGGGAGAAGGCGGCGGCCACGCGGCGCAGCGCCAGGCTGTTAGCGGCGCGCAGGCGGCCCTCGAGGAAGCGCGCGCAGGCCTCACGCAGGCCCGCCACGCCCAGCCGCTCGGCCAGGGCCAGCACAGCGGCCGCCTCGTCCTCGGCGCGCAGCCGCACGCCCGCGCAGTACACGTAGTCGAGCACTACGGCCAGGGCCGTCGCCACCGCTGTCCCGGCCGGGCCTGGCGCCTCGGGCGCCACGGGCACCACGGCCAGGCCACGCTCTGGCCGCCCGGCTGCGAACAGGCTGCGGAAGTAGGCACTGCCCGCGCTAAGCGCTGCACGGTGGCACGGGAAGTCGCGGCCACCGGCTCGCAGCACCACGTCGGTGAGGATGCCGCTCCGCCGGTACGCGTTCAGGGTCTGCAGGACACTCTGCGCGTGGCAGGACCCGGCGCATGGCGCCTCGGAGCCCCACTCCGACTCCTCCAACACCGGGCCCTTCAGCATCCTGCCGAGCAAAGAACATAGACAGTGTCGGCAAATCCACCTGGCTGGGGCCCCGCTAGAGGGTAAGAGCCCCCTCATCCATCATTCCTTCTTTAGTTCACTAGTTTACTCAGGCAGGTGCCCGCGATCTTAACATGTGTTGTTACTTCATTCATGCAACCGCACTCCCTTCCATCCACCCATCGAGATTCCAAAGGCCTCAAAGAGCTAGTCCCTGCCTACCCAAAAGGCTAGATCCGTAGTTGTACCACCTCCTCCCCCATTTACACACTTCAACCATATTGCTCTTTCTGTGCTTCAAGCTCGATAAGCTTTTCCCTGTCAATCTCAGCAGGAGACAGATGGCGTGCTTTTAACTGGGGTAATTTCAGAAGACTCTAATAAAGGAAGGATTTACAAAAGCATAGACAGTGCTTTGGGACTCCTACAAAGGATAAAGCAGTGCCACGTGGCTACCAACAGCCGGGAGACTTTACCTCTCCAAGGTCTAAAGGCAGAGGGCTGGGAGGTTATTGGAAACTATACGAAAAATACCTGTATGAGAGCCCTCTGACAGGAGCTGTAACCTTTGGTCAAGGAATTCTGATGACCCCACAGAGATCCAGTATGTTTGGGGGAAGTAGGCACTAACCCCCTCTCCTCATCCCATCTGCTCTCCTAGGGATCTCTGTAGGTGTTCCCCATTAACCACACCCTGATTATTCTATTTAATATCTGCCCCTCCCCTGAGAGTACAGGATCTGGCCCATAGTAGGTGCTCAATTAGTGCCTGTTCAAGGTCGAGTGAATATATTAAGCTGGTGTTTATTAAGAGAGCTCTTTTCTGTGAAAGGCAGTGAACCAGACAGTCCCTGCCCTCCTGGAGCTTCCATTGAGGTGGGATCCCATGAGGAAATACAGAGCATTAGAGGAGATAAGAAGGGGCACTGCACCACCCAGTTGGAGGGGAGTCAGGGAAGGCATCCTTGAGAGGAGACAGAAGAATAGATAGAATTAGCCAGGTGAAGGAAAAGGAGTGGGAGGGAGGAAGTCTCTAGCTGAGAGAACAGTCTGTGCAAAGACCCAGAGGGAAAGAGCCCAGCCTGAGACTGAAGTTGATTCTCTTTCTAGTAAATTCTCTGTTCTCTAGGAAGCCCTGGCGGGGTGGGGGTGGTTGGAAGCACTGGCTCTAAGGACTAATCCAGGTGCTGATCCTGCCTCTGCCACTGACTCGCTTGCTGTGCGATCTGTGCAACACCTCCGCTTTAGTTTCCTCATCTGAAACAGGGTCATAATGCCTCCCTTGTGCCATGGTTGTGACCTGGTGACTGTTAAATGAAATGTATGAGAAGTGCTAGGTATATAGTACCAACTCAACAAATGTTTCCCTTACATGCTTTTACCAGGAGGAAGGGAGCACATCACATATGTTAGTTGCTTTTATGTACATAATTTCATTTGATCCTCAAAAACCTGAATGAAGTTTCCTTAGACTCCTCCTTTTCTAAGTTTGTCATGAGGAAACAGTCACATGGATGGAACCTGCCCTTCAGAGGTTGCTGTGAGGATCAAAGGAGGGGTGTCTGTGAAAGCATTGTATAGCCTGAAGGGCTGTAACGACTTGGCTATGATTTGTCCATTATGAACATGTGGCCTCTGCTTGCATACCTCTGGGGACAGGGGCTCACTCCTTTATATGGCCACTTACTCTAGGGGAGCAGACGTTGGCTCTCTGCTCCTGGCCTCTCCCTCCATTCTTCTGACCCCAGCTGCTGTGCCTCCCATGAGCCTGCTTTGCCCTGGGGGTCAGATCTTGCTTAGTAGTCAGTCTGGTTTTCACTGCTTATGCTTGGGCCATCCTTGGTAGTGGATCCCCTGTCTTAATATCAAAGGAAATGAGGTCCATGGTGGGCAGGGTCCCAGGAAGTTAACTACTTTGCCCAGGTAGAGGGGCTGAGCCCTGAACCCACCTGGCTCTAGACTCTGCATGCGGCTCAGCCACACTTGCCAAAGTGGGGGCATGTCTCAAGGACCTGCCCAGGACCACTGGAAGGAGCTGGGAGGGCATGGGAGCATGCTGCCCTCATTCTGTTCTCCACGGGCTGAGAAGGCAGCCACACTCTGAGCTGAGATCCAAGAAGACGGATCTCATCAGTGTCAGGAGGGACTTCTCTCTGCAGAGACTGTCCTGCCACAAGGGGAGAGGGAGGGAGCCCCCTTGGGGGAAGTGCAGTAGTGTTTCATTCGCCTACTATTTATGGCACTGGGCACTTAGAACACACTGACACTTCAAACTGAGTTTCTACCCTAGGGATTTCCCGTCTGGGGGCTGAATAACACTCCACTGGAACATGAAAGGTAGGATTCCCTGGGCAAGGCTTGATTAAGTTTTCTCTCATCTCAGCTAAGAGTGTAGGCACCTCAAACTGAGGGTCCTGACACAGACTGAGGTACCCAGCCCCTAGAAGTTGACATGCCACCCTCTTTTTCACACGCACACCCACACCTCCACACACACACACTCAGACTTGTAGACACCACACAGCCAGGGCAGCGCTGCTGCCGAAGTCCCAGTTGTACCGCACTTACCTGGCCATGACCTCTCCCAGGCGCTCTGCGGCTGCTGCCCCTGCACTGACCACTCCTGTTTATCCTGCCGCCTGCACCCCTGGCAGCCTGGGTGCAGTGTCCCTGCCACTCTGCCTGGACTCCCGCTCAGGCTCAGCTGCAGGAGGACAAAGGGGATGGGCGCCGGTGGGGGGGGGGGGGGTGTGGGGGGGAGGGGAGAGTTAAGAGGGAAGGGGAGGAGGGGACACTGGGCTTTTGTTCTGCTCTTGGACCAGCCCTGGGATGGGGAGAAAGGAGGAGCCGGGAGTAGGTGTAGGATCGACTGTAACTCTGGGATCCATGTGCTCAGATTGGGGGCGATCTGGCGCTGGTTGTGCCCCTGAGTGATATGTGGATGTGAGTGTGTGTGTGCATGCAGGTGTTCCAGGGTACTTGTATGTACATGTGGGAGTGCATGGGGATGTGGTGCGTGTGGCATTGGGGCAGATGTGACTAAGATTGTAACTGCACAGCTTAGAGGTCTAGGTTTCCCTCCTGCTTCTGTGACTCTGCAGTGTCTGTGTTCCTGCTTCACAGCAGACATATCATTGTGGGACATTGTGTATCTGGCTATCCACATTGCAGGTCCCTGTCTTTGTCTGCATCTCTATGTGACTGTTCATCTCTGTGACAGGGGTCTGTCTGCATACAACAGGGGGCTGTGTCTCGTGGACTGTGTGTGGACAGTGTGTGGTCCCTGGGTCTGTGGTATGGTATGAGCTGAGATGGCTTTCACTCAACAGTGTACCCACCTTTGGAGTACAGTGAGGCAGGCATGGTGGGTGTGGGGGAGACAACAGGGCAACTCTGGCCTGGCCTGACGTCAGGAGCCAGAGAGAGGTGGTGCCATGGGTTGGTGTCTGATCATTTAGTGCCTCTATGAAGGGCCATTGGGCCTGGTGTCTTTGGGGAGGTGAGGGAGGTTTGCCTTCATGGAAGAGGGCAGCAGACTCGGGGGAAGTTGCCTTGACCAGAACCTGGATGGGCCAGGACACTTGGGACCTGGCCCTGGCTCTGCCGGGATTCTGTGTGCAGCTCCAGGCAGATTACTGCCCAACCCTTAGCCTAGGCTCTTCATTTCAGCAGGATTGGTAGTCTAGTTGTGGTTCCTGCTTTGTCTTACCGGGGTGCTGTGAAATCAAGAGGGGTTTGTGAAAGCCATGTGCCAAGTGGAGTGGAGTGGGTGAACCTGGGATCCTGTTGGAACCCACAAGGCTCAGGCTGGCTGAGTTAGTGGAAGGAACTGTAATGGGAGGGCTCAATGGCCAAGCCTGTGTCCTGAGGCCTGGGGAAGTCTGTTCCAGGGATTCTGCTCCAGGGAATGGTGCTTCCCCCTAAGAAAGGCTTGTACGTGTTGCTCTATGTTAAAGGATGTGAGAGATTCAGGCACCATCATACTGGGGACAGAGGGTCCAGAGAGGGCCCTGGAGAGGGGGAGGGTAGGCTCAGCCCAGACAGGCCTCACTCAGTAATGTCCAAGGTAGCAAGAGAGGAGTGGGTCTGTGGAGATGGCTGGAAGGGAGGGTCCCTGTCTCCTGTTTCCCTGTGAAGGGCAGTCAGGCTGTCCTCCATGGACAGGGGGAGGTTATGAGGAGGGCACTGGGAAGGTGGGCTTCTCAGTAACCCGCCAGGTCAAGGGACAGGAGCTGGGGGTTGAGCACAGGCTGTGGGCTCAGCTGAGGGTGGAGAAGGGCCCAGCCATCTGCCTAGCTAGGGGACGATTTCCATCTTCCCGTTGCTTGGGGCGAGGGGAGGCAGCCGCACTGCCTCTGTATTGGGAGGTGCAGGGGTCCAGTGTAGGGCCCTGGTGAAAGCGGGATGCTGACTGGCTGTTCCACTCAGCACTCCCAGGCCCTTCTCCCTGCTCCCGAAGGCTCTGGGTTGACTCAAGTTGCCCAAGTGTGGCCAGGAGCCTGGAACATGCTCCCATTGGACCTAGGGTCACTGACTGGACAGGGAGGGGCTGGCATGAAAGACTGATTCCACTTTCCTGGCAGGCCTGCAGACACTGGAGAGGAGGTTATTGGGGCGTTTGGGTAGGGCAGTGTGCCCCACCGCTGACCCAGACAGTCCAGGTTTCACTCACACTTCCTCATGCCCAGGGAAAGCTGGAGCTGATCTCTGCCCCAGGAAGGGAGCACTTGGCAGATGTTTGAAAAGGGGAAAGAAGGGAGAGTCCCCTGACAGTTTCCAGAGGGACAGTCCTAGGGGTTAGTGTCGGGCCCAGTCTGGTTTCTAGTGTTAGGAGGGATTGCTTTTCTTTTTCTGAATGAAGACTCCAGACCCCAGGAATTCTATTCAGAAGGCACCCATTTGGAGAAGAGACACACCTTTGGTTCCCACAAAGCACCATGTTTATTTAATGCAGGCTGGAACTGGCGTTCAGCCTCCCCCTTCCCCCTTAAGACACACCCAAGACCATGCAGACTCTTAGGACAAATGTGGGAGTTACAGACATCTTCCCAGGGAGGGCAGAGAGCAGGGGTTCAAGGACTGAAATGCAAGGACATCTGTGGTCCCAGGGGCTGTATTTTGGCTTTCAGCCCAGGTGCCCCCTGTGCCAGGAATGGGAGTGGGCCTCTTCAGTCAAAGCCAAACCTCTGCCATCAGGGAGAGGCATCTCCTGACTAAGGGCCTGTTCCTCCATAGGCCAGGAGCTCAGAAACCCTTCTTGTGACTGCTAGTCCCACTGCCCAGTCCTACAGTGGGCCCAGGAGCCCGCCCCATCTGCCTCACCATTCCCAGCTGGTTATGGAAGGTCCACAGCCAGGGTGGGGTTCTCGCTCTGCTGTGCTAAGCTGTGTGGCCATGGATGGTTACTTTACTTCTCCAGGACTGTCTCCCCCACCACAGGATGGGGACACTGGCCCCAGAGCCCAGGACCCTTAAGGAAGCCCTAGTGCCATGTGAGGCAGGGAAGGAGCCCACCACTCTGCCACTCTCCCATTCACTTCCGAAAATGGTTCTTCCTCAGTCATAGGACCTGAATCCCAAACCCTGCAGGCTCTGTCCCCAGCCTCCCACCGATAATACAGAGATGAGACGTGTCAAGATGGGAGCTTTAATCATCCTGGCCAAGGCCCCTCAGGCTCCCTCCACTGCAGGCCACTTTTTCCAGGTGGCCCCTGCTCTTGGCCACTGACGTGGGAACCTGAGGTCATGTCAGTCTGTGGATCTCCTGGGTGTGGATCCAGCAGGCCTGAACCTGCTCTTGCCATCTCCAGCGGCTCCTGGGGGACATGGCCCGCATCAGCGGGAGGCTGGTTGGGGAGGACAAGTGTCCCTGCCACTGGAGCGGGCATTCCTCCTAGGCCGAGCTTCCTTGTGCTTTGAGACTGACGGAAGAGCAGAGGCGCTGGGGCAGAGGCCCAGCCCCGCCCCGTGAGGCAGGAGAATCACCAAGAAGGCAGTTTGCTCACAGCACGGACAGGAGAACAGACACACGTGGGCACACGCAGGCCCCATGTCCTCTGCTGCTGCAGGTGGCATGGCACAGCCCAGTGACCCCTCAAACCTTCCAGGCAGGATGCACAGGAGGGCGTCAGGGAGTGGACCAGGCCCCGGGCCCTGGACCTCAGGCCCCAAACTTCCCAGAAAGAGGAGCCCCGGGCCTGCAGGGGCATCTGAGAGGCTAGAGGGGAGCCCCTCCAAGAGAGGCCACAGCTGACAAGGGACCGGAGCCAGTGAGGAGGCTGTGGAATTAGCGCCCCGAGCATGCTTCTGCCAGCTCTGTGGGCTTCTCTGGTCTCCACATGAGGTACTGCTGGACAGACGGGTCTTCAGCTAACGCCCACTCCGGTCTGTGAGGGTCTTGGCACGGCTGCCGCTCCCTCGAGGGGCCACCGGGGCGGTGGCGCTGTTGGCATATGTATCATAACTGTTGTCCGAACATACAGAGAGCTCATCGGAGACCTCCATGCCATCGCTGATCTCTGTTGGGCCACAGGGAGGCAAGATGTGAGTGCAGGGAGGAGAGGGGGCAAATGAGGAGGGCTGGAAGATGCGGTGGGAAGGTGTGGCCTGCAGTAACTCCTGAGCAGGCACTTGGAGGCTGATGCAACCTCAGGTTTCAGGTGTGGTATTGGTGTGTGAGTTTGGCATTCAAGGCCCTTCTCAGTCTCTGCAAACACTCTGGTTGCGCCTCAGTCTCCTCTCCCCTGGAACCACACCTTCAAGCCACAGAAAGCTATCTGTACCCTCCTGAGCCTGGCACCTCTGTGTTTACTCTCCTTGGGGCTTTGCATATATTGGCCTGTCTCCTGGGCACGGCCTCCCAATATCACCTCCTTTTCTTAAAATCTGGCTAAATTCTCCTCATTTCTGTTACTGCTCCCAGGCTGGGATGGGGCCTCCTCATGGCCACCCTGCTCCCTGCTGCACCCCCTGCTCCATCACCTGTACTGTTACCATCTGTGGCCCCCTTCAGCTGAAGCACTTCAAAGACAGGGATGAGGTCTGGGAATCAGTGTCCCCAGTGCCTGGTGCAGTGCTGGACACACAGCAGAGCCTCAGCAAAGGTCTGCTGAGGGGAGCTAAGCCTGCCCAAGGGGACTCCAGGTGCCTGGGTGGGGCTGATGGTCCCTAGAGAGGACCTCTCAACCAGGAATGGGCAGAGGATAAGCCCTGTGGTTGATTCCTCAGGGCCAGCACCCAGAAGGTGCTAAATGAATGGCCTTTGGCACTGCAGGAGAGGTGAGGGGTGGGGTGCAGAATCTGACAGGCCTAAGTGCCGGCCCCCTGCCTTCCATTCATTCTACCCTCCCCTCTGGCTTCTCTGAGCCAGGCACAGTGCAGGAGCCTGAGGATCCCAGATGCTCTGTTCTGGCTCCTCCTTCCGGGAGCCCCTCAGTGCTGCCAGAGAGCTGTGGGACACTGGGGTAGGCCCTCCAGCCTAGCTTTGGTGCTCAGGGAAAGCTCCCAGGAGGACGGTTTTTGAGCAAGGGTAGGAAAAATCAAGTACCCCCAAAGCAAGAATCTGTATCCTAAGCACCCTGAACAGTGCCTGCCTTGCAGTGAAGGAAGGATAAATAAAGGAGTGAATGAATGAATGGATGTTCACACAGGCACTGGAGCCAGCCCCGGCCTAAAATCACAACCATCCCCTCTGGGTCCTGGTTCATTCAGGCAACATTTACCAGGCACCTCTCTGGGCCAGGCATGGCACTAACCATCACAAGTGCTCTGTGAGGGGGACCCAGCCCATTTTACAGATGAGACGCCTGAGGCTGAGGGAGGTTAGGTAATGTATTCTTGTCCACACAGCTAGGGGGATAAGCTGGAGTTTGAATCCAGGGCCATCTGGCTGCTAAATACCTCTTGGATCTCCCCCGTTTCCATGCCCGTGATTCCCATCTGAATTATTGGTTTCCTTGCCTTCAGCTTCCTGTTCTAACCCACCACCCTCCGTACTTGTTAGGGACTGAATCGTGGGGACTTCCCTGGCAGTCCAGTAGTTAGGACTCCACACTTCTACTGCAGCGGGGGCATGGGTTCAATCCCTGGTCAGGGAACTAAGATCCCATAAGCTGTGTGGTGTGCCCCCCACCAAAAAAAGAGGTTGAATTCTGTTCCCCTCAAATTCCTATATTCCTACACTCTGCATGTGACCCTCTTTGGAAAGACGGTCACAGCAGATGTAATTAGTTAAGGTGAGGTTGTTAGAGTGGACTGGTATCCTTGCAAAGAAGAGAGCTTCAAACATAGAGATGCACCAGTGAGGCAAGGGGGAGAGGCCAGGACCAGATCTTTCCTTGATCGTGGACTCAGCATTCTGAACTGTGAGACATCTCTGTTTTTAAGCCACCCAGTTCATGGTACTTTGTTACAGCCCTACTGTAACGAAGTCAAACCTCTCTGATCCTCCTCTGCTTCCAAAACAAAGCCCAAGCTCCTGACCACACACTCAGGCCCAAGTGCCTCCCCAGTGCCTCCTTGGGGTGAATCAGCCAGAGGCCTTCCCTTCAAGCCGAGGGGATGACCTTGAGTTCTTGGTGCCCAGCAAGTAGTCCTTCCTCGCTGCCTCTGAACACATGCTGTTGCTGCCTGGAGTGACCTTCCTTCCCTCTGCTTGCCCAGCCCTCACCTCAAACCCATCACCCAGGCCCCTTCTACCATTCCTTTCCATTTCAAATACATCACTCCTCACGAAGTGGGCCTGAAACCTTCCTCACTGTCCCAAGGAGTGCTGAACAAATCCCTTTCCTCCTTGCACCCCACTCTGGCTCTGCATCCCCATGTATTCTCCATGTATTTGTTT
The DNA here is from genome assembly GCA_007570785.1 of Antilocapra americana. Lineage (NCBI taxonomy): Eukaryota > Metazoa > Chordata > Mammalia > Artiodactyla > Antilocapridae > Antilocapra > Antilocapra americana. The sequence continues at coordinate 272,834 of ML663009.1, read as the reverse complement.
GTATAGCTTCTTCCTCCTTCAGTCTGAGAATGTCAACAGGCAGCAGGGAAATCAACATTTGTGGGATCCCTGTATGAACCAGGCATATGGCAGGATGGACCTTCAAAGCAGACTCTTCCCCCAACCTCTGCGTGTCAGCCTAGCCCACCACCCCTGGGGCTGACACTGAGCCACAGGACCTGGAGCTGATGGCTGCAGGTGGAGGGTGTGTGTGTGTGTGTGTGTGTGTGTGTGCTGATGGCTGCAGGTGGAGGGTGTGTATGTGTATGTGTGTGTGTGTGTGTGTG